>JAJIYU010016196.1:0-12275 GCA_030144865.1 Tinospora cordifolia | reverse complement strand
GTGAGCATCAAAGGAAAATGCAGCCACCACTCCCCATGGAAAGACATTTACAACATATACAGCAAATTCAGAAACAGCATACGGTGGAAAGTAGGGAATGGGGACTGTTGATTTTTGGGGGGATATCTGGTGTGGCAATACAAGCCTCAAAGATCAATTTCCTAAAATCTACAGGTTATCAACCAAGCAAGCTGGCCCAATTTCTGAATTCAGAACCAGCACATTGGAATAAGGAAGATCTCACTGGGAATGGAATCTACACCTAAGAAGAAACATTAGAGAGAATCAGATGGGGGAAGTGGAGGGCATTCTAACAACACTACATGGTTTTCAGCTGGAAGACTCAACCAACGAAGACTGCCCTCAATGGATTAGAGAACCAAACAAGCTCTTCTCTATCATTTCTAAAGGCTTTAAGTGAAGAAAACAGCCAGCAACTACAATTCTCAGCAGACTTCATCTAGAAAAACAAAGCCCCTACAAAAGCTCGAATTCTAGCGTAGCTTTTAAGTCTAAGGAAGCTGAATACATATGATAATATCCAAAAACATTTCCCTAACTATTACCTAAATCCCTCAATTTGTGTTATGTGCAGGAATGAGTACAAGACAATGCAGCATGTGTTTTGGGAAAGCAAAGTAGTAAACCAACTTTGGAGCCGATGGAACCTAAAACACAGCAGTTTTGTACCTCCTTCAGCAGCCAGTCCTTTCCAAATTCCAGAAGCAGTTTCTACTTCAAAGACCCACCAGTTCTGGAAGACAATTTTGTTTGTCATACGATACTCTATTTGGGAATGAAGGAATGGAAGGATTTTCGAAGAAAAAGAAAAACATATTAGACTCATTTGGAAAAGATCTAATATGTTATTCGCTATTTGGATTTTTGTCTCAAAATTAGGCAAAGGGTACAATTTTTGGGAATGGCTTTATAATGGAGAAAACATAATCAACTCCATGTAATCTATTTTGTAAGCTACTCTATTCTTTCCAGATATCTCATCTGGAATGTGCTTTCTTATTTAGTATTATAAATATCCTAGTTTCTTTTCAAAAAAAAAAAAAGAAAGGAAAAGAAAAGAAAAGAAAAACTTGCTCTTAATTTTATGAAGTCAACTTTTGAAAATTGATAGCTTTTGAAAACTCATAGAGAGTTATAGATAGCTTAGGAAAACTTAGCAATGTTTTAAGGAAGACTCTAGGTTGTTCCATTGGAGCTATTTATATAAGAAGCTCCATTTATGAAAATTATCAATCAAATATTAGTAATGATTAGTTTTGTTGAATGCAAAAATGTGTTCCCTACTCTTTGTTTTCTTTATCCATTCACTCATTGAAATATGCTACGCTATGTCACAATCCCCACAAGAGATGCAATTGCTTTGGTTGTAATATTTGTTTCTTAAGAGGAACTAGGCTCCTGCTAGGAAGTGGCTATGAAGGTTTACAAATGAGAAAGGCGCCCTTTGGGTTACAGTAATCAAAAGCAGACACAACATGTATGTCAATGCAAGGGATTCTAGCCCCCGCCAAAGTCTCATACAAATGCCCATGGAAATTTATTCACTCTATCTACCCACTTTTCACTCCTCTTTCTATGGTCTCCCACAAAAACGTTGCATAAGAGGTGAGTTTGGGAACGTCTTTCTTGGGCTCTTTGATACAAATTTTTTCTGCAATTTTTGTGACACCTCCATTAGCACCTCTAAACCATGAAGAAATTATCCTTGAAAGGCCTGAAAAACAGCCCCATAACCAGGAGCACAAAACCTTCTAAAACCGTCAATTATGGGCAATCCTTTTTGGGGCGTTTATTTGGAAACCTTGATGCAGGTTTTGCTGCAGGTTTTGCAGCAGGTTTTAAAGCAGGTTTTGAGCTTCTTTTTCAACATGTTTGAACCCTTATTACCACCGTTAAACCGGGAGGAAAACAACCTAAAAAGAGCTGAGGAATAACCACATAAAAACATGGAGAAAACCCTACAAAACTGTTGCACATTGAGTGTGAAAAAAACCAATGATTTGAGTAGTTTGGTTACCTTGGTAAATACAAGCTTTAGCCTTCTTTTTAACATGTTTTAAACCTCTTTCCATGGTGCAAAAACCAATTAGAAAAACCCCTTGAAAGACCCTTAGAAATTGGAGGCAAATAGTCCTCAAAGATAAAAGGGAAACCAAATTAGAGCATCATGTTGCCTTGCCCACAATCTTGAAATCGAAAGTGCTCTTACTTAAACCTTAGAAACTGGGTTGATTTGCTAAGCTTTAGGTCAGTTTTCTAACGGTTTAGAAGATCCCTAGAAGATGGTTAAGAACAACCAACAATAATTCCATCGAAAATAGCAAGTTCCAAAATGAAAACCACCCAAGTTTAGCTAAAAAATGGGACGGTTTGAGAGCTGCTTCTAATGGCTCAAGTAAGATTCCAAAAAACTACACAAAAACCCTTAAGCCTTAGACAAAAACCCGCCCATCAGAGCCAGTTAGAAACAATCACAATTACCGTAGAAGAATTTCAGATCTTGAACCCTTAACACGAAGACATCTTATAGCCTTGAAAACTCTTTTTCTTTCTTTTAAATATAAACTCTATTAATATAAAAGGATAATAGAAAATGTCAGATGAAGTCTGGTTTGGGTTACATGTTATAAAGGACTGTAAAAATTTTTTCCCATTAGAAAGCCAATCTCCAAAATTATATCCCCTTCCTAGTTTGGAGCTCGAGGTCCATGTAACTAACTGAGTATTGGACCTCTCTCATATCATCTGCTCCAAATTCTTTTTTCCTAAAAAAAATTTTGTTGTTCCTTTCCTCCCAAATGGTGTACCACACTACTAGCAAGGTCACCTTCCAATATTGTCGAATTTTTGTTGTTTCTCCATTTGCCGATATTTGAAACAAGGCGTCTTCAGGAGGAGGAAGTATACTGGTGTTCTATTGGTGCCATTGTCGCCATATTGCCATCGTCACCTTGCAAGTTGCAAACAAATGTTGGGTGCTCTCCGCGCTGTTCCTGTACATTATACATATAGATGGATTTAGCATATAATTGGGATAATGCTTTTGGAGATTTTTCGTGGTCTTTAGCTTGTTTAAGCTAATTGGCCACGCTAGTATTTCGCTTTCAAAGGGGCTTGAATGTTGTAAATGAACACAGCTGAAATGTGTCCGTCTGAATGTTAGATCGAACTATCAACTTTTCCATAAAAGACTTCACTGAAAACTTTGTGTTTGTGTCGTCACTCCAAATTGGTCTATCCTCAGTCTCTGCTTCTTGGATACAAAGTCCATGTAGTTTGGTAAGCAGTTCACTTAACTCTTCCATATGTTCATCCCTTACATTCCTATATGAGTGAAGATTCCAACCCCACTGTGCCTTGCCCCCTTCATTGCTGCATATTTTAAACTCAGATATTGGTGCCTCATGCTTCGTTGACAGTCTATATATGTTCGGGAACGTGGCCTTTAACTTCTCCCATCACAACATACATCTCCTCAAAAACTAATGTTATCTCCTCTTCTGCCTTTCCATATGATATAAGGTTGGAGCTGCTCATAGAATTTGTATATATCATTCCATGTAGCTGCATTTTTTGTTCACGTCGGCTTCTCTGCCAAATGCCTTTGATCCATGTATACTCCGAACCAAGGAATGAAAATTTGACTTCTCCCCAAACTTTAACCTTTTTTTTAAACAAAACATAATTATATTAAAAGGACGAGATGTCCAGCGCCTAGGCGCAAAAAGTACATAGAAAAAAATAGAAGAAACCCATAAGCAGCCCAGAAGAACCCTGTTGCATAGAGTACAAAATTGGAGCCCATCGAATCACCCAATCACTAAAAGAGTATCCTAGCCCCAATTTGCCAGGAAAAACCCAGGTTGCAAACAAAAAGTGAGATCTTTCCACTATTCTATTTACATTGATGTCAGAATTGTGAAAAATACAACGATTCCTCGCCTCCCACACTGCAGCCCATATAGCAAAGAGCATCAACAACCAGTAGCTTTTCAAGTGATCCGCATGTTCTAAAATCCAAATAGGAACATTTGTGTTGTCTGGGGGTCTAGGCATAGCTGGTAGATCCTGTTGCCAAGAGCTCCACACTATCCTTAAGACCCTGCAGTCCCCAAAAAGATGTCGAACGTTGTCCTCAGCGGCCCTGCAAAGACAACATGATGATGGAGATAAATAATAGCTAGGGAATTTTTTTTGTATCTGGACAGCACAATTTAGTCATCCTTACATTATCAACCAGGCCGGGATTTTAAATGTAGTCGACAATTTAGCTTTCCAAATCGAAGCCAAATTCCCGTTTGTCGATTTCATCTTTCCTGCTAAGAACGCATTATAGTAGAATCCCGTTGTGAAATGCCCCGACTTATCCTTTTTCCACTGCCAAGAATCAGGTTGTGTGCTGAACCGAATCGGCTGGAGCCTGGTGAATAAAGTATCCAAATCCTCAATCTCCTCATCTTTGAGGTTTCTCCAAAAATCCAAATTCCATGCCCCAATGTTATCATTTTCCTCAATACCCCACCAGCTTTGGAAGAAGGGGGCTTCTAGGCATTGAGCAATCCTGTACAGCCGGGGAAAGTCCTCTTTGAAAATGGAAGGTGTGCACCACGCATCCTCCCAGAATCTGACGCGCTTTCCGTCTCCAATTTTCCACTGGATGTGAGAGGTGAACTTTGAATACAACGATTGAATATATTTCCAAGGAGATCTATTTGAAACCTTGGCATTCAATCCCGCCATCATGCCATTCTGAGACCTCCCGTGGATGCTAGCTATAATCTTGCTCCACAGTTGGTCTTGAACCTTAGAGAATCTCCAAAGCCATTTAGCTGCAAGGGCGTTATTTCTTACTTTTAAATGGGCTACTCCCAATCCCCCTTCATCCTTGGTTCTGCAAACTTGCTGCCACTTGACAAGCATTTGGGCCTTCTCGACCCCCTTAGCCTTCCAAAAGAATCTCCTAATGCCCTTATCCAACTCCTTTTGAACCGTCGTCGGCATCTGAAAAATTGACATATAATATGTCGAAAGGGCCTCTAAGACCGCTTTAATTAGCAAGAGACGACCACCTCGGGATAAGTAGTTGCATCTCCATCCTTCAATTCTCCTTTTGACAATTTGCATCACCGGCTCCCAAAAGGAAATTCTTCTAGGATTTCCCCCCAATGGAAGACCAAGATATTTCATAGGCCATTTGGACACGGGAATGCCGAGGATTTTGTGAGCTAGATCCATGTCTTCGTCCTTGATGTTGACACCAGCCATTTGGCTTTTGAGGAAATTAATCTTCAGACCAGAAACTAGAGAAAAACTTTCTAGGGCCAGTAAGAGCATTTCCCAGCTTTTCGAATTATTGTTGAGGAAGAATAAGGCATCATCATCATAAAAGAGATGGAAAAGAAAGATCTTTTGGCCTCCTACCTCGAATCCTTGAAGCCCGAACTGCCTTGCCCTTTGCAGAATGCCATGAAGGTTGTCTGCTACTAAGATATACAAAAAAGGAGAAAGAGGGTCTCCTTAACTAAGCCCTCTCGCAGCTACGATCTTCCCCTTTGGCTGACCGTTCATGAAGATAGAATAAGAGACTTTAGATATGCATCCCGTTATCCATTTGCACCACCTCTCTCCAAATCCTTTCCTCTTCAGAACATAAATAAGGTACTTCCATCTAACTGAATCATATGCCTTGGAGAAATCAATTTTTACCACCAAACCTTCTTTTTACCTGACTCTATAGTCCTCGACCGCCTCGTTAGCCATCAGGATAGCATCGAAGATGTGACGTTGGTTAACAAATCCTATTTGATTCTCTGCTACTATAACATATATCACTTCCCTGAGGCGCCTTGCTAAGATTCGAGCAGTAATTTTGTATAAACTGGTTATCAGACTGATAGGCCTGTACTCCTCCACCTTCTCCGAGCAAGTCTTCTTTGGAATCAATTGAATGTATGTCTCGTTTACATATTTGTTAGTAACACCCGTGGAATAAAACTCTTCGAAATTTTAGATTATATCTGTCTTCAACAAGTCCCAATTCTTTTGGTAGAAGAACATTGTGAATCCATCTAGACCTGGGGCTTTCTCTCCTTCACAGCTAAAGACCGCCTCCTTCACTTCCTCTTCCTCGAACAATCTCTCGAGCCAATCCTTCTACGCTTCTGCTATGGGATTCCAATCTATCCCGTCAATTGCCCACTTGGTCGTTTTGCCGTCAGAAAATAGGTTCGTATAGTATGAGATGATGTGTTGTTGTATGTCTCTCTCCTCCTCGATCAAGACTCCATCTGCGTCTTTGATTTTGGATATGAAAGCCCTTTCCCTCCGAATTGAAAGAAGCCTATGGAAGAATCTCGAATTAGTATCACCCTCCCTGGCCCACTTCACTCAAGCTCTCTGTTTGACCTCCCAGTCGATTCTGTTCTCAATGATGTTTATATCCTGCATTGTTTTGGCCCTCAAATCTCTGTCCCTCTAGTTGGTAAGGCCCTATTCTGCTCTACGATCTAACTCCTGAATTTTTTGGTACAGCTCCTTCTTCATACAATCATCAACATCTCGAAAATTCCTGCTCCAGGTTCTTAGCTCTGTCTTCAGCTGTTTGAGTTTCTGCAGGAATCTATATCCTTTCCATTTTTCGTGGGACGGCTTGTTCCACCATTCCTTCAAGTTGTGCACAAACTCCTTCCTGTCCATCCAAGAGTGCTCGAATCTGAACGGAGTTGGGCCCCACCGCCTAGGTTGAGTATCCAATTGGATTGGCCAATGGTCTAAAGTGTAACGATGGAGGGCAATATGGCGACTATTTGGGAATAAGTTATCCCAATCCGAATTTACCAAAAAACGGTCCAATCTTGAAAGAGATGGTTGACCACGGTTGTTGGACCAAGTGAACCTTGCATTCTGAAGCTCGACATCCCTCAGTTGCAGCTCATTAATGAGATCATCGAACTGCTTCATGTCATGTGACAAAGACGTGCAGTGAATCTTTTCCTCCATACACCTTATAGCATTGAAGTCCCCTCCTATACACCACGACCCTGATTGGATAGCCGAGAGAGACGCCAGTTCATCCCAGAAAAAGTCCTTATCATTAGAGGAGCAGGGACCATACACAGAGGTGAACCACCAACTAATATTGCTTGGATGGCGAACTTGAATCGAGAGAGAATAGCGACCTACGAACTGATCAGTGACTGTGATCTGACGGCTATCCCAAGCTACCAGAATGCCCCCTGCTGAGCCATCCGCAGGAATGGAGATCCAACTGCAGAATCTCTTCTTCCACACTAAACCCATAATCTCTGGGGAGAGATAAGGTCGTTTGGTCTCCTGGAAGGTGATTATCTTAGGAGAAGCTGCTCGGATTGCGCGTCTGATCGTGCCACATTTTTGTCGGGGGCCAAAGCCCCTGATATTCTAGGAGATTATCTTCATTAGGATCGCTAAACCCAAGGCCTGCCTAGTCTATTACTCCGAATCCTCTAGTTGAAAGAGCTTTATGTCTATCTCCTTCAAAAATCGAGTCACTCTATCCACACCAGAATCCTCGTTCTCTTCCTGATTGCTCTTGTCAAAATCATTTTTGTTAGAGTGTTCACCAACTTCTAACACTCTGCTCCCATCCCCCTCCTCCTCCTGCCTAGGTGCATATGTTCTGTAGGCACCTACGTCATTTGTGGGAAAAGGAAAACGTATGATAGAGCGTACCTTTGGGTTCCAAGGCCTATCTCCAGTGCTTGTCGTGTCCAAGCCTATGCCTTCCTCTACAATCACCCTGTCTGGCCACTTCGGAGTGGAGAAAGGGGTTTCTGGGACGTAATCTTCGGACTCAGAGGAATAAGTAATAATCTCCTTTCCTTTTCTTTGGGCTTTAACTGGACTTGTTAGCTCGATCCAAATATTTTCGTTCTTGTCATTGTTGGCTTGCTTTCTAACATACGTTTTGAGGCCCTACCTTTCTAAATTCTTCCTCGGGCTTCCTTCCCCTCTGGGTAGCTGCTCCTCCTTGTTGGGCCCCTCTTTGGTCAGTTGTCCCTGATACTTCGGCCCAGTCCCATCTTCTTCGGGCGCGTGATCCTGGTCCATCTGTTGTTGTTGCTCCGACTTGGGTTTCGGGTCCTCGACCCGATGCAGGAAGCCTGGTCGCCTGTTTTGGTCTGAGTCCTGCATCTTCTTGCTCCTCTTCTACACATCATCCCTACTCTGAGTCTGCATCCTTATCCTACTAGATCTACGCCGTACTTCACCTGCCACCCTATATTGTTTAATTTTCGTTAGACGGTGATGATGTTTCGCTGTTCAGGTTGTCACATCATCGTCCTTCTGCTTTCCCGTCTTCTTCAACTACTCTAATCGCCGTCGCTCCGCCTTCCCCGACAGTTCTTCCCTGTTCCTCATCTTTCGGGCTTTCTCCTCCTTCTTCGCCTATATTTTTTAATATTTCAATGAAATTTTGTAATTTTACAATTACTAGTGAACTTCGCTTTGATTATCCAAATTACCTAATTAATTCGGCTAATTTCGCTAAACTTCGACTAATTTTCATACCATGCTTCGAACTACTTGGGCCCACATTGATTCTAGTCTTTCCACCATGTGCCACAACCATTTGCCCCTTAAGGCCACATTCCTCTTAGTCATTCCTCCTATGCCTAAGCCTCCATGCTAGACTGTTTTGCAAACTTGTGCCCAATATGCATGTGTTGTCCCTTCTCAGAGTCCTCTTGTTTTCACAAGATGTTTCGCATGTCTTTCAATAATGCCAACCACCTTCTTTAGCATTCTAAATATCGACATATAGTATGTTGGCAAGGCTTCTAACACTGTTTTAAGTAATAACGGTCTTCCTCCTCTTAATAAGTAACTCCTTTTCTAGCCAGCAGTTCTTCTTTTGATAATTTGGATAATTGGATCCCAGAAATCAACTTTGTATGGATGACCCCCCAATGGCATTCCCAGGTACATCAACGGCCATTCTCCTAGATCTACCTTCAGATCAACGGCTACTTTGATCACTTCCTCCTTCTTAGTATTAACACCCAGCAATTGGCTTTTGTTTCCATTAATTTTCAGCCCCGTTAGAAAGCAAAAAGTGTGCAAGGCATCCATTATGACCTCCAGTTCCTCCTACTTGTTCCGCATAAAGATCAAACACTCGTCTGCAAAGAGAAGATTAGTGAGTTGAACCTTATCTCTTCCTACTATCATGCCTTGCAACTTTCCTTCTTGGGCAGCTTTCCCTACAATTCAAATGAGGTTATCAGCAACTATGGTGTACAAAAACGAGGACAAAGGATCGCCCTGCCGAAGTCCCCTCTATCCAGTGAATTTGCCTGTGGGTCTACCATTTATAAAGATTGAATAATTAGTTGTTTGTGGCCATGCTTGCATCCATCTGCACCAGAGATCTCCGAATCCTTTTTGCTTAAGAACAAAATTCAAGAAGCTCCATCTTATTGAGTCATATGCTTTGGCGAAGTCAACCTTCAATAAAAGACCTTTTTTAACATTGACTCTGTGATCTTCCACAGCTTCATTGGCAATCAAAATTACATCTGAAATTTATCTTTCCTTAACAAAAGCAAGCTGATGTTCACTTATTGTATGAGAAAGTACTCGCCACAACCTGTTGGCCAAGGTCTTAGCTATAATTTTGTATAAACTCGTGGTAAGAATTATTGGCCGAAAGTCCTCCACTCGAACAGAGTTGGTTTTCTTCGAAATGAGACAAATATATGTCTCATTCACCTTCCTATTAACAATAGCGTCTCTATGGAATTCCTTCAAGCATTCCTTGATGTCCATTTGAGTGTTTCCCATTCGTGTTGAAAGAATGTCATAGTTGACCCATCCAGGACCAAAAGTCGTGCTTCCATCGCAGCTGAAAATTGCTTCCTTTATTTCTTCTTCTGTAAAATCTCTTTCTTGGGTACCATATTGTTGTGCTTGCACAGTTCCTTATATTAGGCTAGGCTTGTTCATCCTTAGGCCCACATCTAAATTTGTTGCTCCCAACTACAAGACCCTCTTGATCAGTTATTCTAGACCCATCGCATTTATTATCTATGTATCTCTTATTCCTTTCATTAGGTGGTTCATATTGATTGTATGGTGCCTCCTCTATTCATATATCATCATTTCTTGGTTCTTATCTATTTGATGCATGTTCCTTATGCGGCAAAAGATATCTTGCATATGTCAACATCACCCCTTCTACATTACGATGTTCCTAATCCAACCCTAGCAAGGGCAGTCAATCCCATGTTTCAATCTCCACTATGTCTCTGTAGCCACCAGTTTCCATAGCTACTAGTGGGGAAGTGTCTTATGCTTCTAGAACTTTGTCTTTGAATGCGCACATCCAATGGCTCGTTATGCTTTGGCTCTTCAACTAGAAACCAATTTCTTTCAAATCAAACAGTTGAAGATCCATCACCTTCCCATCTACCACCAATTCCATGAAAGTAGGCTAAAAAACTGACTGATGTCCCACAACCTTCATGATCGTCATTTCCAACGATCTTCTATTATTGTGGTTCAATCCATTTTCAAAAAGCCCCAGCATCTGTCTACGGTTCTTCTAGTCATTTCCATTCACCATCCCACAAGTGAAATATTTACAACACCAATCCAACTGTTTTGGCAGGTTATCTAAATATTTTTCCACTATTCTCCATCCAACCATCTTTTAAAAATCACATCATTTGCCATTTTTACAATCTTACACTTTATTCTTCTAAACGCTTTCTCTATCATTTGGCAAACTAGTAAAGCTCTTGCCACATCTAGGATTTGTAGCCTTACCAGTTTCGATAAGTTTGCCTCTGATTCTCGGAGTGTAACATGTTTGAGCGTCATGATTTTCAAGAAGCTACGTGTACCTTAAACTAAAGTAAGGACAAAATTAATCAATTAATGACCATTGTAGCAGGACAATTGGGCTCTAGCATGAATTATTTTTACACCATTTAAACAACATTGATCTTCATCATCGCTGTCAACGTGACGCCTATTCACCGAGACCCCCTTAGCGCCTAAGCACTAGTAGATGATTGAGGGGTTAATTGCAATTTTGAAAAAAATTAAAGGGCTCAACTCACTACAACACCACCCTCTCTTTCTCTCTCTCTCCATTCTCTCACCATCGATTATCTCTCAACTCCCTCTCTCCTCGACACTCTTTATCCATTGACAATCAACTCCATCACTCCAACTCAACTTTCTCTCAGGCTACTCTAATCATTAGCAACTCATGACAACTCCCATGAAGGATGGTAACTTTTTCATCAGCTTTTTTTCCATTTTAATCTCATTTAATACGATAAATTTCTTTTTTTTTTGTGAATATGTTTTCTAGTTTTTTTAAATTCTCTCGTGTGATTTTGTTCTTTCCTTTGTTTTTTAAATTGTAGAGATATATGTATTATTGTGTTAAGTGTGCATACTAGTTTATTCATTGATGGGTTATTATGATCTATTTCATTTTTATGTTTTTCTATAGACTAGATAATATCAAGATCTTAAGACTTTTTTTTTTTTTTTTGAAAAGAAATCAGAAATGTAATATTCATTGATGATCAAAAGCTGGTGAGATATCTAGGAGTTACAAATTTTTATGATGACATCTCGGATGAGATTCCAAGATCAAAGACTTTTTATTTTTATGTTTTCATGATTTTATTTTACTTATTCTCGTGACTTATGAGACATTTTCTAATGTTATGATTTTCATGAGTTTATTTTGATACATTATATAATATAGGTCTTTTATTTATAATTTTATAATTTATATATAATTATATATATTATAAATTAATAGAATTATAAAAAATAACATATTTATATCTATACACACTATTTTTTTTTGAAACAGAAACTATTATATTAATATCGAAAGAAAATACAAATAGGCCAGATGAGGTATCCGGCTTTAGATTTCATCATGCGTACAATGCGATATAAGTATAGATTGGAGGATTGAACCTCCATTACATAACCAATCCGAAAAACTATAACCCAACCCTAACTTTGACGTAGAAATCCAACTAGCAAACAAAATGTTTGATCTCTCCCAAAGCATACTATCCGATCTTTCAATATTTAAAAATAGCCTTCTATTCCGCTCCTCCCATATTGTGTACCACACTGCTGCCACTATGACTCTCCACTGCTGACTTATGTGAGCTTTCCTGATTTGTTCTGGCATTTGGAATCTGTTCTCCGCTCCAGGGGGGCATATGGCCTTGTGTTGT
>JAJIYU010016195.1:0-12276 GCA_030144865.1 Tinospora cordifolia | reverse complement strand
CATGTGAGCAAGTCACATGTGAACAAGTCACATATGAACAAGATACATGTAAACTAGTCGCATGTGAGCAAGTCACATATGAGCAAGATGACACCTATAAATAGCACCCTCTCTTCCTCTCAAATCATCTCATCCCATTCTTCTTTTCTTCATTTTCTCCTTAGTTATCTTCTAATCCAAAAAAGAGAGATCCTCTTTGTTCTCTCCTTGAGTGAAGAAAAAGTGTTGTAATTTGCTCTTCATAATATTTTTTTTTTTTTACATCTTGTCCGTGGATGTTTCCCTCATATTAAGGATTTTACTACGTTAAATCTTTCTGACTCCTTTATTTTCTAGTTTTATCATTTTATTCTTTAGTTGTGCAATACTGTACGCACTTTTCATTCCCTACAAGTGGTATCAGAGATAATATCTTCAAAGTCCTAGTATGTTCTCTGGTTGCAACTTTGTTTGATCTTCCACACCAAAAAAATCTTTATTGAGGTTTCTTGTCGATCCAAGTGTCATTCACATAAATTAGTGGGAGTTGATGCAATATTCAATATGGCAACAAAGGTCAAGATAGAGAAGTTTGATATAACTAAATTCTCATTATGGAAACTCAAGATTAAAACAATTCTACACAAGGAAGATTGCTTAGAAGCAATTGAGGGAAGAATAGCAAAGATCGCAGATGATAAACAATGGAAGAAAATACATATTGATGCAATGTCAAATTTGCATTTAACATTAGCAAATAAAATCTTCTCAAGTATAGAGGAGAAAAAGACAGCCAACGAAATTTAGGATAAGCTTATCAACTTATATGAAACAAAGTCACTACACAACAAGATCTTCTTAAAAAGAAAATTATACATTCTTCGAATGGCAAAATTCACATCAGTAACTGACCACATCAACACCCTAAATACTCTATTTTTTCAACTTAGTATGTTGGATCACAAAATAGAAGAGCTTGAAGGTGCGAAGATCTTACTTCAAAGTTTGCTTGACTTGTATAATCAACTTGTCGTAAATCTCACCAACAATGTTACTACTTTGGTCTTTCACTTAGTAGCTATTGCGATTCTTAAAGAAGAAAATAGGCGCAAGAACAAGAAAGATAGATTAGTAACATCAAAGCAAGGTGAAGAATTGTCTGTAATGAGAGGAAGATCAACAGAACATTCTTCCAATGGGAGTCAAAGTTAGAACCAATCAAAGTCCAAAGTAAGTAAGAATGTCAAGTGCTACAATTGTGGAAAAAGGGGGCATGTCAAAAGGGAGTGTTGGCTAAATAAGAAGAGTGGAGATGATAAAGGAAAAATTTCTCAATCATCAAATCAAGGATGTGTAGCAAGTACCTCAGAAGATGGCGAAATCTTGTATAGTGAGGCAACCACTATATCCAACGGTAGAAAGCAACTAGCTGATGTATTGGTGCTAAACTCGACAACAACCTGGCATATGACCTCTCAAAGAAAATGCTTTCACACTTATGAACCTATCTCAAGAGGTTTTGTTCATATGGAGAATGATCATTCCGTAAAGATTGGTGGCATTGGTACCATCAAGATAAAAATGCATGATCATACAGTTTGCACAATTCATGTGACACCCCAGTTCTCGGTTCTTCGTTTCTATCACGTATGTCACTGATTGAGAGATGCACCATTAAATGTTAGAACATGTTTCATCTATTGAAATCGAGACGTTACTTTTCCCACATTCAATTCTCATTAGACACCATTTAGATATACTAGATCTCATTTAAATAAATCATTAAACTCTAGGATTCACCAAACGGTAACACATGAAAAGTAAGCAGAGATCATCAATAGTTAAATCATTAACTTCAACATTTAAATTTTAATAAAACGTGGAACAAAGTTTCCAATTGAAATCCCTGAACATGGTCTATGCGACCAAAGTCTAAACCATAAAGACAATTAATAATTTAAAACTAATTTAGAGGGTCACACACCCAACCTAAACCAACTACACAGCAAATAAAACTCTAATAACAACCTTGATAGTGAGGTTTTGCAGCTACTATAGTACTCCATAATACTTTCAATACGAACCACTTCAAAGATCACCTAAAATGAAAATGTGGGGTGAGCTCAAAAGCCTAGTAGATCATACACTATACATCAATAATATTATTCAAGTCAAAATATCAAACACGAAAACACTTGATATGCATTAAGCTTTCAAACATTCAATTGTTTATCAGTTGTTAATTTGGACCGAAAGGCTTAATCCTAGTGTTCTCTTATCATTATTATATCAAAGGAGACAAGAAAAATACACTATATGCCAAATTCAAACGGGACAAGGGACAAATCCAACACTCCATATCCTATATAAATAATAAATAAATAAATAATATTATCTTTAGGTGATATCAATTAATTTTATTTCACGTGAAATAATATAAATTGCATTAATTTAAAAGCATATGCATGAATTTCTTGTCTATAGCATAGATATTTATATATAGTTCGCATAATAGTTTAATAATCAATATTAAATAAAACTCTTATCCTAAACAATTAGATTAAACATAAAAAAATAATATACTAAATACAGCTAGAGAGACTAGAAATTATACCTTTTGGCAAAGCTTCTTTTGAGTAATATAGTAAATCCTATGAGAGATAGGTGATGATCAAAGGTGAAATGATGGAAAAAATGATGATTGTTTTGGGTGTTCTTGGGACTTGTTGGAATAAAATGAAAAGCTCGTTTGTGGGACTTTTCAACTAAGAAAATAAATCACCAATTTGGGATACGTTGGAGAGTTGTGAATATATTTAATAGTTGGTTTTGTTGTAGCTTGGTAGGGAGAAAGATAATGAAAAGATGATATTATTAATGAAGAAAATAAGGCCTTGAATGTAAATTTTCAAGGTTCGGTTGAGAGGTATCTTTTGGTGAGAAATTGGATTGCTCTTGCTAGTTGTAATGGAAGAAGAGAGATATCCTTGGTGCCTTAAGATGGAGGAGATATGTGAGTTAAAGAGTGCATAATTATGGGGATTTGATGAAGGGTATTTGGTATATATCCCATCTTATCATTATGAAGATAAGGTTTTGCTCCAAAAAAAATTTTTATCTTATCTCTTGCCCAATCTCTCACATGGGTTGTTATTCGAAAAGATGAAGGCAATGACATTGAGTTAATAAACTACCTTTAATCAAATCAACTAATAATTTAACTTTTGAAACTTGAAATTGTTGATGATTCTCCAAGTGCAACATCACATGTGATTCCATTATTTATTTGTTATTTTATTTATTTTGAATTTGTGTTTAGATGATGTAGACAGGATTTGTTTAACTAAGAATCTTTACACTAATCAACATCTTAAACTAAGATAAAATAAAATCTTGAATTTATCTCTTCAAGGTGGTTCCATCTAAGAATTTTCTTATGCTCCTTTGTTGTTTTATTATGAGATACTTGGGCCACATATTAACTATAATCTATTTAATTTTTGTCCATTGATTATTTATTTATTTATTTATTTATTTTCATAATCAATATTGTTTAATTATTAGTTGTAGGGATTTGATCTTTGCGGAGGAAGAAATGTAGAAAGAAAAGGCTAGCACTTCAAAGGAGAATTCAAGGAGTAATACGATTCAAATAAAATAAGATCTGAACAAGGAGATTCTTTTAAAGCAATACCAGAACATGAGGAACAAGTACCCAAGGAATCTAAGGCACCGATGGTTCTCGCTCAACACAAGTACGAAGAGCACCTTCTTGGCACTCAAAGTATGATATGTCGAGCAATACTACATACTATTTCTAACAAAGGATGGAGAACCATCAACTTTCCATGGGGCTATAAGTAGTCAAGATGCGATTCTTGGATGACAACAATGCAAGAAGAAATTGAAGCTCTGCATAAAAATAAAACATGAGATCTTTTACCATTACAACATGGAAGAGAAGCCATCGGGAACAAATGAATCTACAAGATTAAGCATGATGGTAATGACCAAGTAGAGTGGTTTTGTGCAAGATTGGCAGTCAAAGAATATGCTCCGAAAGAAGGTATCAACTTCAATGAAATATTTTCTCCTATTGTTTGACTAACTATGGTTAGAAAAGTTCTAGCTATGTGTACCACACTTGATTTACATCTAGAACAATTAGATGTTAAGACTGCATTTCTTCATGGAGAATTAGAAGAAAATTTTATATGCTCCAACCAAAAGGATTTGTAGAAAAGGGAGAAGAAAACTTGGTATGCAAGTTGACCAAATATTTGTACGGTCTAAAGTAGGCGCCAAGATGTTGGTACAAGGGATTTCATTCATTCATGATAAGTTTTGGATACAACAGACTCAATCCAGACTATTGCACTTATTACAAGAGGTTTGAATGTAATGATTTCATCATCTTAATGTTGTATGTTGACGACATGATGGTAGTAGGTTCTAACAAAGATCGAGTCATAGAGTTAAAGGAATAAATGGCAAGAGAGTTTGATATTAAGGATTTAGGACCAACAAACAAGATTTGAGGGATGCAAATTCATCGAGACAGAAAAGGGAAGAAGATTTGGCTTTCTCAAAAAAGCTATCTTCGAAAGATCTTGCGGAGCTTCAATATTCAAGATTGTAAGCCAATCTCGGCCCCACTTTCTATTAATTTTAAATTATCCTCTGGTATGTCTCCTAGCAATGAAGCAGAGTGGATAGAAATGTCTCAAATATTGTATGCATCAGTAGTGGGAAGCTTAATGTTCGCAATGATATGTACAAGACCAGACATTGCACAAGCAGTGGGAGTGGTAAGTCGATTCATGGAAGATCCTGGTAGAGAGCATTGGAACATAGTTAAAAGAGTCCTTAGATACATCAAGAGGACCTTGGATGTGGTATTATGTTATGGAGGATCAAAACTTCTTGTTAGAGGATATGTTGATTTTGATTTTGCGGGTAATCCTTAAAAAAGAAAATCTACTATAGGCTATGTCTTCACATATTCAGAAGGAGCAGTAAGTTGGGTTTCAAAATTGCAGATATAGTTGTAGCTTTATCTATAACCAAAGCAGAATATATGGCGGCTACTCAAGCTTGCAAGGAGACTAGTTGGATAAGAAGGTTATTGGAAAAGCTTGGGCATAAACAAGAAAGTATTATCTTGTATTGTGATAGTCAAAGTGTCCTGCACATTGCAAGGAATCCTACATTTTATTCCAAAATGAAGCACATAGGGATTCAATACCGCTTTGTCCAAGAAGTAGTAGAAGATGGAAGTTTAGATATGTAGAAAATTCACATGAAGGAGAACCTAGCAAATATCTTAACCAAACTGATCAACACTGACAAGTTCGAATGGTGTAGATCCTTATTTGGCCTAGCTAATACATAAACAGCAGGAATTGGCAAGAGCAAAAAGAAGCTAAATAATGTCACAATGTTTTAAGTAGTAGGCTAAAAAAAGGGCAAAACATTGTTATATGGTTTGGTGTATGGAGTGGTGTGCCATTTGTACAAGTTGCACAACTTGTATACAACTTGCATGTGAGCAAGTCACATGTGAACAAGATATGTGTAAACTATTCACATGTGAGCAAGTTACATATAAACTAGTCATATGTGAGCAAGCCACATGTGAGCGCAAGATGATGCCTATAAATATCACTCTTCTTTTCCCCTCAAATCATCTCATTTCATTCTTCTTCTTAGTTCTCTTCTAATTCGAGAGAGAGATTCTCTTTGTTCTCTCTTTGAATGAAAAAAGAGTGTTGTAATTTATTCTTTATAGTGATTTCTTTTGCATTTTGCTAATGGATGTTTCCCTCACATTGAGGGTTTTATCGCATTAAATCTTTGTGTCTCTTTTATTCTCTAGTTTTCTATTATACTGGTTAAATTTTTCTTCCTTCAAATTGTTCCTCTAGAAATTTCATTCATCTAAAACATGTTTTACATGCACCTAACTTACCAAGAACTTACTAAATGTTGCCAAACATACTAATGGTAATCATACTATTGCTGAATTTCATCGAAAGGATTTTGTTGTTAAGGACAAGGATTCAAAAAAGATACTATTTCAAGAAATGCTTAAGAATAACTTGTATCAACTCTCATCATCTCCATCACAGATTTCCTCTATTTCAAATACTAGTCAATCTGTTTCAAAATATGTATATTGACAAAAATATAAATGTTAATTAAATTGAATATATTATAAACCTTTTAAAAGATAAAAATGGAAATTGCATATGTACACACACACACACACACACACATATATACATATATATATATATATATATATATATAAAATTCTAATACAAAGTTATTTAATTATGTTAGCAAGGTATCTTTTTTCATGATTATCATTAGCTATATCAAGCGAATTGTGAACGAGTTCATTATATTATTTACTAGATGATAATATTTGAGTTACTATTTTATCTCATTTTTGTGAAAATACTAGCTAATTGTTGGCTGATGTTGCACAAAAAATTGGTATTCTAGTCTTTTTTATTTTTTGTTTATAGAATGAAAAGTGTGATGCATTAGATATTCTTGGTACAATATATGAAGTGATTCATGTAAACTAAGGTAATTATAGGGGGAATTATTTTAGTTAAATTAAAATTGCAGGTGCAAAAGTTCCAAAATCTAATTGTAAGGGTGATATTGTTTTCAATTAGGTTTGACATCTATAACAAATAAAGAGAAAAGAAAATGATCTTCATTAGTGTTTCAAAAAAGAAAAAATTAAATTTACAATGTTAGTGCTTGGCTTATATGGCCTTACATCTAAATTTTAAATCTCCAAATTACCTATATACTATAAATATAATATATTAGTCTAATATCCCCCCTCAAACTCAAGATGTCAGTAGAACAAGCATTGCTAGTTTGCCAACAAGAAATTGAAAACGCTGAATAGAGTATGATTTGATAAAGAGGCCCGCAAGTTGCGAGGAGGAAGGCATAAATGGTAAGGTGATGGTGTTGTCCTGCAAGTGATGATGAGTAAAGTGACAATCATCTCAATAAGCTTTCTATGTTCATGATACACCGAATTGTGAGCAATTTGAATAACACTCTAATTGTCACAATACATAGAAGGAGAGGTGATGGAAATGCTCAAACCTAGAAGCAATCAATGTAACATTGCATGATATTTGGCTTCGGTAGAAGATCGAGAAACAATAAATTGTTTTTTGTTCTTCCAAGAAATTAGATAATCACCCAAGAAAATGCAAAAACCAGTAATTAATTTGCGATCGGTGGAATCAGTAGCCCAATCGCATGAGAATAGGCATGAAGATCCAAAGAGGAAGATGAGGGAAAGAGCAAACTTTGATACAAAGTACCATGAATGAAGGTATCGAAGAATGTTAAGTGCAGCACCCCAATGAGTGGTAGTAGGAAAACCAACAAACTGACTAACAACATGAACAACATAGGCAATATCTGAACGAGTAATGGTTAAATAAACCAAACTACGAACAAAAGTACGATAGAAAGAGTCATCAGGCAGAGGTGTACCACTTGTGAAAGTATAGCGAACATTTTGGTCAATGGGAATGTCAACAATTCAAAAATTCGACGTACGAGCATGTTGGATGCTATCATCAGTATATTTACACTAAGAAAGAATGAAGCCTTTAGGAGTATAGTCAAACTAAGTGCCTAAGAAGTATCGAAGAAAGCCTAAATCCTTTATCTCAAAGTGATGAGTCAATTCCAACTTTAATGTAGTAATTCCAGGTAAATCATCACCCATAATAATCATATCATCAACATATAAAAGTACAAGAATCCGTCCAACAGAGATGTAAAGTTATATAAACTTCATCTTCGAGATCCCCATGAAAGAAAGCATTTTTTATATCCATTTGAGAAAGAGGCCATTGACTAGTAGATTCAACGACAAGAAGAGTAGAAACAGTAGTCATTTTGGCAACTGGAGCAAAAGTTTCTTCATGATCCATGCCATAGTGTTGAATAAAACCCTTAGCAATTACCTTGTATTGTAACGATTAATGGATCCATTACACTTGACCTTAATCTTATAAACCCAATGAGAACCAACTAGGGTTTTACTAGGTAGAAGTGGAACCAAATCCCAAGTTGTTGTCTTGTCAAGTGTTGTGAGTTCCTCAACCATAGCCTGTTGCCATAAAGGATCAAGTGTTGCTTCCTTATAGGAAAGGGGCTCAGAAAGATTATGAATAGAAACAAAAAAAGAGGAAAATGATTGTGAATAAAAAACATATGAGAGATCTGGTAGTTGGGTGGACTTATGGAGACGTGAAGGACAGCGAGAGGCACGAGGATCAACAACCACAGTAGATGGTTGGAATGACGTAGGGAAGGGGAAGGCATCAGGAGCAGTTGAAGGCGATGAGGCTAAAACCACAGATAATGGAACATCGGCACCCATATGTTGTATAGTATCCCTACAAGATTAAGTGAAAAAAAATATCAAGATAAGATGTTATATCAGAAGGCATCTCAATGGGATCTGTAAAAAAGGATCTATCTGAATAAAGTAAAATTTGGTGATGTTATGGGAAATAGAGAAAATATAGAAGAAAGGAATGTGTTCAAGAAATAAGACATGATGAGAAACATGTAATTTTTGAGTAAGGAGATAAAAACAATGATAACATTTTTTTACCATCACCATAACCAAGAAAAACATAAAGAGCTGAGCATGAAGATAACTTGTTTCGTTCAATGTGAAGACGTAGAACAAAACAAGCACATCGAAAAACTCGTGGTGAGGAATAGTCGGGAACACATCTGTATAGCTTCTCAATGGGAGATAATCTGGAGGTTTGAGCTATTGAGATTTTATTGATGAGATGGATAGCAGTAAGGACGGCCTCACCCCAAAAATCATTTGGAACATTAGCAGATAAGAGAAGGGAGTGGGTAGTTTCAACAATGTTTCTATATTTCCTCTTAGCAACACCATTTTGTTGGGGAGTGTCAGTGCAAGAAAACTGGTGTATAGTCCCATAACCAAGAACATCATAAATAGAAAGTACAGGAATTGGAACTCAAACGAAAAGAAGACAAATCAACACTAGAAGTAGCCACATCAAGAACCTCCAGTTTCTCCAAGATGTATAATCCCCCTTGCCTACAGTCTGTCCCAATCAGCTTCTAAGAATGAAGATACTTATAAAAAATGTAGTAGGAGGAAAACTGAACAAAATAGCTAGAATCACATAGCTGACCAATAAAATTAAGATTCAACTTGAGATTGGCAATACAATAGACATTAAAAAGAGATAAGTGAGAAGTAACAATATGACAAATATCAGTTGATGATATAGGTGTACCATCAGTAGTCATAACTGACAAATTAGGTGACGAGGATAAGGAAACAAATGAGGAAGGGTCACAGGATATATGATGGGAAGCACTAGAATCAAAGATCCATGTAAATAAAGACATACCTAATGGCTCAAAGGATGACAAACCCAAAGAGCCAGATGTTGACATCGCATGAAACTAAACTGCAAGAAACTTCCAAAACTAATAAACAATTGCAACTAAACTGGGAGTGGAAGATGGAAATGGACCAGATCCAGTAGCAGTTGTGGGCAAAGATTGCGACGCATGTTGTTGGTGTTGATTATGAGATTTGTGCAATAATTGAGGACATTGAGATTTTTAATGACCCTTTTGCTTGCAAAAACTACATTTATCAATGCCAACCTTAACATGCTGTTTTTGTTGAGAGGAAGTGAATGATCTATGCGGAACTGCCAAAACAGATGGTTTAGGTACCGAAAGAAGTCCTTTACCCGTTTGAGACTTCAATCTAATCTCCATAGCTAAGAGTTCATTAACCACAGAATCAACTGAGGGGAAGGGACTACGATGTAATAAGATACCATGAAGACCTTAAAAATCATCTCGAAGGGCCATCAAAAACTAAACAAGATGTTGTTTTTCTCTGCAAGAAATATATGGAGCAAAAACCTGAAGTTCAGCATATTCAATAAGAGCTAACTAATTCCAAAGATTGAGTATAGTGTTATAGAACTCTTGAATATTCATTCAGCCTTGCCGAACTGTGCGAATATCAACTTTCAATTGGTATTGTTTAGCAAAATTAGACTGAGTATATAGTCTCGCCAAGTAATCTCATACTTTTTGAGCAGTTTCAAATTTTGCTAAGTGTGTAACTGTCGCAACCCCTTCGCAAGTGACGTCACGACCGGCACAAAATTCTCAAACATGTCAGAACTCTGACATGTCTAAAAACCCTGTAAGCCTTCCGAACCAAATCACCCAATTTTCCTAAAAATTTTGACAGAGTCTCCTCTAAAAATATAACATGTCACAAATTTCAAAATACCTGATAATCACAATCAATATACAAAAATCACATGTTTTTCTTTATCCAGACAACCATACATCCACAAAATCCATCATTTGTTCGGATAATACATTCAGATGACAACACATTTATATCCATTTTCCAAAATAATAATCTAACTAATGTTTTACACTTTTCACATACTATTAATTCCAGAAACCCAATAACAATTTCACATCATCTTTCCTTTTCTTTTCCTATTAGAACCTGAAAAAAATGATTGAGAGTGGAGTGAGCAAACAACAAGCTCAGTGAATAATCTAACTTATGCTATTATACAGCCATCATATGTATAAAAACATACAATGCAAAAACAAATTTAAATCACTTGTGAAATGAAATAAACATAACATACACGCTTAATGTAATGTGTGAATATGCATTCGATTTCACTAACATGCACTCTTTTAAAACATGAGCCATCTCCCTCCTTCCAAATAACAGAGCGAATCTGTTCTTCACCGCGCAAATGAGAAGTACACCGGACCTCTAGTTATCCAATTATCTACTCATTTCTATCTCATTCATCTCATGCCAGGAATGCACCAACTAAGATTACCACAACGATCAATCATGTGAGTCTGTTCCCAGAAACTATGACCAATAGAAATGTTGTCATGTCAATTACCTACTTAAGTACGTCATTGACATACTACAATGCATCAAAATCATTCCATGGAATTCAAACACATATGAAACACAATATACATCATTCTATTTAATAAAAAGCAACAGTTTAATTTAATATAAATGTCAAATATAATATCACAAGTAAAGATTACTCACAGTTTAACCCACTGGACACATATTTCACCTCCTGCTATAACAACCAGTCTCTTCCAAATTTACTGTAAAATACAGTAATATAAAATCCATCATTTCATATAGAATATGTATTTCCATCAACATTGGTTTTGATTTGATAAAAGTCAGAGGTTTTGACATAATATTATCGATCACATAATACCAGGAATAATTACTACTCATCAAAATCACTATCCAACCAATTTTCAATACCCACTCCCAAAAGTCTAGGTTCTCATTAACCTTTAACATTAATTTTCTGCTCAAATATCATATTAGGAAACAAAATAAATAAGCTTCTTAATCATATTTTTCTTTAATTTCTTAAATTTTCATAAATAATCTCATTAGTCAATCATTTACCAAAAATCTATTTGATATCCAAAATTCACAAATTTGGTGTCTATGGGTCTGTATTTCATTCTCTACATTCTTATGGGTTTCAATCAAAGTTTTATTGAGGTTTAACACCATCAAAAGCCCATCCACATGAATTTCCTTACAAAAAGGGTCCCCAAAAATTTGGATTTTTTCATTTCATCACATCATCATACAAAATTATATTCAATTTCTTTGAAATTTAGAATAAAACAACTTTAATTCTGACTGTTACCTCAAACGTCGAGCGGATCGATTTTTATGTTTGTCCAAAAGATTTTCACCCTCTAAAACTTCAGATTCTCTCAAAAACTCATAGATCCAGCAAAAATTGCAAATGAACAGTCAAAACTTCTAGAATTTAGTCTAGAATCACTAATTCATCGATTTAAAAGAAAGATCTGAGCTCAATTCGCTCCAGATCATTCTGTGCGTCAAAACCCCAAATCGTCGATCAGTTTTGCGATTTCAATGTTATTACCATATGGAAATTGATTTGAACGAGTTTAAGGCTTCAGAATCTTATCTTAATCGCTTAAGATTGCTCTAGATCTTATCTAGATCGATTTGACTATCTTCGGGCAAAAATCGAATCTTCGGTTACCAAAATTAGATGTTCTGATCTACGATTTTTCTTTCTATTTTTCATTCTCTATTTTGCGATTAAAAATGGGATGAATAGTAACCGAATGAACAGTAACCGCATATAAACAGTACTTATAATTACTATT
>JAJIYU010016194.1:0-12278 GCA_030144865.1 Tinospora cordifolia | reverse complement strand
CAGTAACAATTATACCAAAACACTCATGGTGATACGCAGATCCTAGATATGTGGTTAGATTTCATTCGTTTGTCCTGTACACACCAAAATAAGTACTCAAAGTTGAATAACCTTTGGATGAACTTTTCGGTATGTTAAACTTCATTAAAACTTTGATTAAAACCCATGAAAATGTAGAGAATGCCCATTGACACCAAATTCATGAATTTTGGATATCAATTGGATATTTGGTGAATGTTTGACCAATTGAGTTATTTATCAAAATTTTAAAAAATTAATAAAAATATAATTGAGAAGCCTATTTTTAATATTTTCTATTATAAAAATATATTATACGAGCAGAAAAATAATCTTAAAAATTATTGAACATATCTAAGTTATTCTGTACCAATACATGAGATTAAATGTATATATTAGGTTAAATATAAGTGAATGATTTATAAAAATAAATTAAAATGAGTTGAAATTGATTCGATTAGGAGTGTTTGTGGGTTGGGTCGGTTCGAGTTAGGGTTAAACCTGTAACCCAACCCAAATAGTTCGGTTCGCAAATATAAAAGCCAACCCAAACTAATCTATATCAAAACCTAGCCCAACCCAAACAGTTCGGTTAAGTTCGGTTTGGGTTGGGTTATCGGGTTGCCTTTCAATTTTCTTAGTAATTAAAAGACAATAAGTAAATAAAAATAAAATTATTACAATCCACATATAATTTATAATTAAGTTACATACCACAACATTAAAAATAAATTTATTATAAGTTTCAATTACCAAAATATTAACAAACTGAAGTCTAATTAAAAGTTCAAGGCTTGATATAATAAAGTATATTCTAAGGCCCCAAAATTCATCTCAAGCATTGAATTCCTTCCATCAGCTGAAAATAAAAATTGATAGTTAATAAATAAAAAAGATAATAAAATAAAAATTGACAGTTAAAAAATAAAAAAATCATACAGTTAATAAATGCAAGATAGTAATATTATTAATAAAGATTTTAAATTACAAGTTAATAATGTAGTTAACCTGTAACGTAGATAAACAAAAGAACGATAGAAGAAGAAATGAAAAATAGAAGAAGCCGACTGTAGTAAATAAACGACAAACAATTTCAATTTCAGTGCTATAGTAATGTTAACTATAATTTGAGAGAGAAAGCTTAAACAAAAATTCATAAAAAAAATTGAGTATAAATAAATCATAAACTTGATAAAATAAATGCATTCACGCAAGAAGAAATAAACTCTAGAATTGCAGAAACCCGCCACGCAAAGAATTTTATCATCTGAATTAATGAAAAAGTTAAACAAAAAATGTAGCACCGGTAGAAGCAAACTTGAACAATAGTAGCACAGGCAAAAGAAGAAAGATCGAGACAGTAGCACCGATAGAAGAAGAAACAAAGAACGACCAAGAAGAAGCATGGAAGAAGAAGAAAGAAGACGCAAGGAATAAGAAGTAGGGGGTGGTTGTCGGAAGCCGAAAGAAGAAAGAAGACGCAGGGAAGAAGAATCAGGGGGGTGGCCGTCGGAAGCTGGAAGAAGAAAGAAGATATAGGGAAGGAGAAGCAGGATGAAGAAAAAAGATGCAGGGAAGAAGAAGCAGGGGTGTGGTTGCCGGAAGCTGGAAGAAGAAAAAAGACGCAGGGAAGAAGAGACAGGAAGAAGACGCAGGGAAGAAAAGCAAAACGATTTGACTTCGACTGAGTTTGTTAGGGCTGTAATCAGAAGAACAACGAAAACTAGTAGCATCAGCGACCGAAAGAATAAAAAAAGCAGGGCAGGAGAAGCAGTGACAAAAAGAAGAAGCAACGATGGGAAGAAAAGAACAGAGTTGTGCAGTTGTGTGAGCTTACCAATTATGATTTAGATTTGCCTTTGCGATCTTCTGTGCGACTTTGCTAGCACGATTCAAATTTACGATGCTGCAAAGATTTGCGATGCGATTCAGATTCTGGACGCTGGAACTTGACTGTGTGTTGTGAAATTTAGAGATGCAACTCAGATTTTCTAGAGCTTGGGAGTTAGATTGTGTAGGAAATCGAAAGTTTGCGCGAAATAGGGTTTGGTTCGGTTCGGGTGAGTTCGGGTCGAGCATTTCAAAATCCAATCCAACCCAAGTACATTTTAAAACCCAACCCAAACCAACCTAAAAGGTTCAGGTCAGTCGGTTCAATCGGGTTGATGAACACCCCTAGATTTGATACATGTAAAATGATTTTTGGTGACACGATTATATTGGTTTTGTGAAGACAAATTATTATTAGATAATAGGAACAAGTTGAGCATTAATTTAGTGAGTAATATTCACTTATGATGTTATGTTTGACATTGATATTATATTAAATTGTCTGATTTTATTTAAATAGAATGATATATTGTAATTCATGCTTATTTGTAACACACCGGGTCCTACATGACGATATTGTCCCCACTTAGCCACGAACACACCGTGGGGGTTTTGTTCCTAGAGAGACTCGAACCCAAGCCACCCTCAAAAGGTTATAGCACTAGTGAACACCGACGTATGCACTCATAGCCCAGTCTTAACTCTAAGGTTCAGCCGAGTGGGATTATTACAATCCAACCCCCTTAGAGGTCATCTCGTCATCGAGATGCACACCCATTATATTCAGAGGCGGCTCTACTACCATTTTTTTTAACAAATACATAGACACCCACACCAACAAGCTCCCATTGGGAGTTGAAACCTGCCCACCTATATGGACATTTTGTAATAATCCCACATTGGCTGGACCTTAGAGTTGAGACTGGGCTATGAGTGCATACGCCAGTGTTCACTAGTTTTGAGGCCTTTTGAGGGTGGCTTGGGTTTGAGTCTCTCTAAAAACAAAACCCCCACGGTGTGTCTGTGGCTAAGTGGGTACAATATCGGCACATAGTAGGCCCGGATTGTTACAAATGGTATCAGAGCCACTCTGTGTGTACCAAAGGTGTAAATCTCGAGGATGAGATTGCTCTCAAGAGGGATGGATTGTAATAATCCCACATTGGCTGGACCTCAGAGTTGAGACTGGGCTATGAGTGCATACATGGGTGGTTACTAGTGTTGAACGCTTTTGGAAGACTTAAGTTCGAGTCTTGCCAAGAACAAAACCCCCAGAGTGTGTCCGTGGCTAAGTGGGGACAATATCGTCACGTAGTGAGACCTGGCGTGTTACAAAATGGTATTAGAGCCGCCTCTACGTGTAACGGGTGTGCATCTCGAGGACGAGATGGCCTCCAAGGGGGGTGAATTGTAATTATCCCACATCGGCTGGAACTCAGAGTTGAGATTGGGCTATGAGTGCATACGGGGGTGTTTACTAGTGCCGAGGCCTTTTGGGGGTGGCTCGAGTTCGAGTCTCTCAAGGAACAAAACCCCCACGGTGAGTCCGTAGCTAAGTGGGGACAATATCGTCAAGTAGTGGGACCTGGTGTGTTACATATTTGAATTCCATGAATTGATTTTGATGCATTGTAGTATGTTAATTGCATACCTAAGTAGGTTATCGACATGACAACATTTATATTAATCATAGTCTCTGGGAATAGACTCATAAGATTGACCGTTGTATAATCTTGGTTGGTGCATTCCTGACATGAGATGAATGAAATAGAAATGGATAGATAATTGGATAACAAGATGCCGATGCATTCTTCATTTGCACGGTGAGAAGTAGATTCACTTTGTTATCTAAAAGGAGGGAGATGACTCATATTTTTACAAAGATTGCATGTTATTGAAATTAAATGCATGTTCACACATTACATGATGCATGTATGTTATTTTTATTTCATTTACCATAATTTATTTTTGCCTTGCATGTTTTTATACATATGATGACTGCATAATACTATAAGTCAGATTATTCACTGAGCTTTTTGTTTGTTCATTCTATTCTTAATCATTTTCTCCAAGCTTAGACAGGAAAGAGAAAGATAATATGTGATATCATTATTAGTTGTTTTTTGAAGTTCGTAGTATGTCGTAATTGTGATAATTAACCACTATATTTGGAGTTGTATCATTATTAGTTACTGTATCTAGAGTTGTATATAGACTAGTCATCATTTGGATGTAATGTTAAAATAAATTAAGGATTTTGTTGATGTATAATTAATTTGATGAATGAATATATATTTTTATATTGATTGTGATTATCATATGGTTTTGAAATTGGTGATATGTTATATTTTTAGAGGAGACTATGTAATTTTTTAGCAAATTGGTGATTTGATTGGGAAAGCTTATAGGATTTTCTTACATGTCAGGGTTCTGACATATTTGAGAATCTGTACCGGTTGTGACATCACCTGAGAAGGGGTTGTAGCATAATGGGACTTACACTAAAGAGTTATGATTGGAAGTGAATGGTTTATGAATATATGTATAAATGTGTATGAATAAATGTTATTGTAAAATCGTGATCGAATGTGGATAAATATTTTGATTTAAGAGTTCATGTGTCAACTACTGTCACTCTCATGCAACTTGGTTATGATTAAATTTCTCATGACATGTTCTCATTGTATTTTAAATCTTACGTGCCATTACATATATAATTCATTTGGAGTTATTAAGTACATTGATCGGGTCTTGTGAATGGAGTAGGCTTTGAGGGGACACTTTCACATAGAGGTAGATAGCTAGGCGTACTCACCAATGAGATATGTGATAATACTGGTGGATGTTTTAGATGAAAGACAATAGATGAAAGTATTGTAGCTTTATATCATGTGGAACGAGACTAATACTTCATTCTGGACTCCATGACTATTATCTAGTTGTTATAATTTTGATCTATAAATTATGTCTAGAATTAGATGTAGAATGAAAAGTTGTGGAGGACCAAAAATGATTTTTTTTAATTGTGTAATACATGATTTGTTGTTTTTACCTCTTTGTTATGTCTAATGAATCAAAAAATAGTAACATAATTCTAATATAATTTCCATTAGAAAAATCAGTCTCTTCCTAACTTATCAAGCTTTTTCATTTAGAAAAATAAACTCCCTTTTTAACTTCCAGAGTTTTTATGAAAAATTAACTAAAGAACTAGAAAATAAGAGAACAATATAAAAAAATAACTAGATAAAAAAGAATAATTATAGAAGGAAGATTCTTCTTTATACTTTTTATTATATTTTTTCACCATTCTTATGCCATCTATTATAGAGTTACAAGACTTTTAAGTTATAAATAGTTTAATGATAAAAACAAACATAAAAATAAATAAGAGTAAATTAAGACATGTAACTGAATATGAATAATACGTAACATTGTGACCTAATGTTATTGATTACAGTGAAAATCAATTATCTTAACATTTGTAACATATTTTATACAATTAAATTTTATCATTAACAAAAAGAAGAAGCTACAAAGAGAATCTCATCTCGAACGTTTGGAGTGGTGGTTTTATTGGGTGAAATTGACTAGAATGCCCTCTCCGTTAAGTGGTCGATCGAGGCGACCGGCAGGTGCTGATCAGAAGAACTTGGCTCGCGAAAGAGCATGAGTGGAAGAACCAGCAAAACCAAAAAGGTTGGCAGACTTGAGATTATATCATCTCATTTGTCTTCTGCACGGATGGCCTCTGAGAAGGAAGCTGCCCTTTCTGCTTCTCCCTCTGATTCGCAAACCATGTAAGTTCTCTCTCGCTCTTTCTGCCTCTGCAAACTGTCTTTAATTGAAGATACTGATAGGATCAGTTCGAGGGATTATCGTCTGACCCTAATTAGGTTTCACTCCTAGCCACAAGGATCTCTAGATCCAGGAAATGTTTTCGTTCTTTTACACAGATCTGGTTCCGGTTCTGTAGGGAAAAAACATGGTTCAAGTTTGTTCTAAGGGAATACGTATTTTTGTCATGGTCTTCCTACTTGATAGCTTGCCAGCGGATCTTACCGAGATTTTCATCAACTTTCACGACGATATCCGATGAGTGGTAAACGTGGAATATGAACGGCTAGAGCTTCTGGAAACTTCTAAATCCAAAGCGCATAAGATTTCAAGAAGTAGATTAAATTTTGCTGCCTTGTAATGGAAGAACTGGCCATTGTGAAGTGCCATGTAACTATAAGCTTATTATTGGTGCAAAATCTGATCCATACCTAGTACACAATGCAAGGAAAAGATGACCTGATTTAAAACACTAACCACCAGCTTTAGCAAGAAGTGATCAACTAAAACGAAAGAAAGAAGAATAAGTTATTGTGAGGAGCACCCGATGTCTAAGTCAGAGCTTGCTCAAACTACACTTTGCTCTAGCTTTTAAGGATAGTGGATTGCATATCTTTGGAGGAGAGGCGAATGGCTAGTTTTAGAGGAACTTTGGCCTGGTGGCTAGCTGACTGGCGAGCATGTGTTAGGGTGTGGGCACAGGTCCGGTTTGGCCCCATCTTTCACCTTCCTTTCCAAACTGAATGGCGGCCAATACCTACCACCTGTTGCCACACGACAAGTGGTTTTGGGATATGCAAAGCCAACCAGCATATGCTGGGGTCTAGTTGGTCAGGTATCCTTTTCCCTTTGAAAAAATTATGCTGAACATAATTAATAGAAAGGAAATTCAATAACACACACAGATGGAAATCACGTTCCTCAAAATGAATAAATTGTAAGCGAAAGGATTGAGAGATTGGTCCTCAATACTTGCATAGTTGTCATTTCTGTCTTTGTTTTGTATGAATGGGTTTCCCGCTACTTTAATTAATTCAACTCCTTGCTTCTTTTCCAAAAAAATGTAAGTGAAAGGAAAAGGAGAGAAATTTAATTGAGTTCTCTTATTATTGTTATTTTTTTAATTTCATCTCCAAAATGAAAAATTTACAAATATTTTTTCTTTGAAAACTCAAACCTGTCACCTCAGGAAGAATCCAAAAATTTCACTCAAAATTGAAATTGAACTTTGTAGAGAGAGGAAGGAACCCAAAAACAATGAAACCAAAAACATGGAATCCTTTTGCTTTCACTTGTCATCACTGCATATTGGATTTAGATTCGTAATGAGCAAACAAGAGTTAAAATAAGATCAAGATGATGAATTAGTTAGCCCTTATTTATTCATTTTTGGGTCAAGTTGGGTTTCTTGGGTCAATTCCCCCCCCCCCCCCCCCCCCCCCCCCCCCCCCCCCCCCCCCCCCCCCTCCCCCCCCTTCCCCCCCCCCCCCCCCCCTCCCCTCTCTCTTTTTTTGAGCTATTCTAAACAAGAGTTGGGGTTGAGGTAAGGAAGTGCTACAGAAATTTTGGGTTACCAGTTGGAGAAATCTAAAAGAGATTCAACTGAGGTTTCAGAAGAGTAATATTACTAAGGTGGAGATGATTTCTATTTTTTACTTCATTATTTTAATTTTAATGAGGCTTGCATATGTGCTTGTATTTTAAAGATGAACATGAGCGAATATGATATATTTAATTTGATATGCCATGAATATGGGTGATTGTACATGCTTAGAATAAAGATGCATGATCTTTATATTAACATAAATTATGCAACCATGTTCTGGAATACTGTTGAATGATTACCACTATGCTTAGATACCGTATGCCTGATTTAATCAAAATATTGTGTGGTTCGTCACAAAAAAAATAAATTAATAAAGATCATAACCACTTACCGGCGTGGTAAGGGGAATCGCTATGGTATTTTCCAACCTTAAGAGGATGTAGAGGGTTTCATTGAGAGGGGTTGGTAGTCAAGTGAAGACTTCACCCTGGAGATTGGGTTATGAATCGAGTAACTAGCCTACAAGGGTTACTATTCTAGATCTAATGGAAAATACTAAGGAAAAAAGGTCTTAATGTCAATAATAAATAAGAAATTTGTTTGAATCGCCTAATATACTGTAACACCTCAACCCTCGCATCTTTAAGCATTGGACATGACCACCATTCTCTTGACAATGGACTAAACCAAATGGCAGGTCGGGTCGGTGTTATATTTACAAGTACACAACTTGCAGCACTTTCTATTTCAATTATTTCATGCCTTGATTGTATTTAACAGTACATAACTTAAATTTAAGAATTTAAAAAGATAATAGTACAATAACTGAAATTCATAAAGTCAATTAATTAAATAAAATTGAGTACATAATTTGATCTTGAAGAAAACTATTACAGCGGAAGATTCAAAACTTAGGCAACATGCCCTTACATAGAAATTAAAAACTTTTTAAATAAAAAGAACCTAACTAATATTCTTGGCCTTCATGTAAATCAATTACCTGAGAAATAGAAGGAAGGGTGAGCACATAGCCCAGTGGATCTTTCTAAACATTTAAATCATTATTTCAATTCAAACAAACCAAGCATACCAAAAACTTTTGTACATTAGGCAATTCAAACAAATTTCTTATTTATGGTTGACATTCGAACCGAAAGAGTTTAATTTCTATGTTCCACATCGTTGGGAGAGAGAATCACTCTTGGAAACTCAAACCCAATATCCATGAAGTGGGATCACTCTTGGAAACCCAGTTCAAAATTATAAAAGGTAAGCCGGCAAGCCGGATCGGGGGTGGAACACACACGATGACACTACGCAGTTTATCATCGTGCTGGTACATGGATTGAATCATTACTTAATCTTTTCTTAGTGATAAAATATACAATATCGGATTAAACCATCGATACAACATGCACATAACATGAACCATCAAATATTTATTCATGGCGCAGTTTAAGCATATCATGCATCATTATTCTTGATTTCTAAACATGCATAACACGTATATTCATGGCACATCACATAAATAAAGCATGCATATTTAAAACATATATTCAATTATTTAACTTCAAAACATCATCACACATGCAAGATTTATTCAAACTAAGATAAAGCAGTAAAAGTTAGAAATCACTTCCACCTTAAATACATCTTTTCTGCACACCTCTGAAATCCGGCAGAGTTTCGTTACTTCAAAGCTTCCAAACACTCAAGAACACTCAAGAACAGTTCAAGATTACTCAAGAACTGAGGGGATTCCAAGATTACCTTGGCGGGCCACTGTTGCTCCGCCTAATTTTGGCGGAGGGGGGGTTGCCCCCCTTTTTTTATTTTGTTTTAGATTTTTTTGTTTTTTTTATTTAAATTTGAAAAGGCGACTTTCTTGAATCTTTTGTTTTTATTTTTTAATATCTATTTTAAGTTAATTAGATATTGTATATATTAAAAATAATTAATTTTATATATTAAAAAATTATGACTACAATAATATACCTAATACATTAATAATGTATTACAAATTAATATATTACTAAAAAGCACATTAATTCAACATTAATAAAAAAATACATCATAATGCATTACAAATTAAGAAATATATAAACTTAAGCTACTACAACATACCTAATACATAAAAAAAGGACATCATAATGCATTACAAATTAAGAAATATATAAAATTATAACTACTACAACATACCTAAGACATTAAAATAAAAGTACATCATAATGCATTACAATATAAGAAATCTAAATTAATAATTTGGTAAACTTCCATTAGATCCTCCAAGATCAGTAAATATGCTCCAAAATCAATTGATGCAGAAGAAGTTCCTTGTTGTCCTGCCCTCTTTTGTAAAATTCTTTTTTGTTCAGCTGCAATGTATTCGCGTACAGCAGGATCAGAAATAGAATTTAGATCTTTGAACAAAATTTTACTCTCTTCTTTCACTTGAGCAAACCTAATTTTTTGGCATAAATTTCCATATTTTGTTGTCTATCCACACTTGACTTTTTCAATATCTCCGTAAGTTCATTGTTGTCATCTTCCATCCGACTAGCCGCAACTGATATGGTATCATCAGTTTTTCTTTTTTGTTTTGCCTTTTTAACTCCAATAGGACGAGATGGAGTACCACCAACCTCGTCTTCATCTAAGTTAAGAGAAAACGATGATAGGCTGGGACATGATCAAATATCAGAATCAGGAGTTGCTTGATTGTCTAACTACGATGAATCAAAATTAATAATTTGTGGCTGCAGATTTCATACTTTATTGGTGTTGTTATCTTTGAACTTCTCAAATTCCTTGACAATGTGCCAAACATGATCAAATTTGAATCCTTTTTTGTATTTTGGATCTTGGCATAACATTTCCTTTGCTCATCGTAACTACACATAATTTTAAATGAGAAATTTAGTATATTGTTAATATAATTCATTAAAAAATGAAAAAAAGTACTTACAATATCTTTAGCAGAAGCACCATTGGGATTCATATATTCAATTTGATGAACGCAACCATTCAATTTTTTCACATTAGAAATTATAGTACTCATTCGAGACTCCACTAATCTTTTGCTACATGTGACCCAAGCCTCTTGCTTTCGGTTGTTGTATGCTTCTTCAACACGAATCCAAAAATGATCTTGTGATTGGTATCTTCCAATAATAGAATCTTGCAAAATTTGCAGATATACTTCGCAAAGAAGAATATCTTCATTTGCACTATATGAAGTACCTCTAAGAGACATTTTTGGTCAAAGAAAATTGAGTGAAAGAAATAAAACCAAAGATGTGCTTGAATGCAATAAAATGTGGAAAAATTGTAACCTTTGATATTTATAGGCCACAAGAATGAGAATGAGGTTGAAAATACAAATCAAAATCTCATTAATCTCGTCGTGTACATGAAAATCAGAATCAGAATCAGAATCTTGTCATACCGATCTCATCATGCACAGAATCAGAATCAGAATCCTGTCATACAAGTCTTTTCATGCACATCAAAGTTAGAATCAGAATCAAAATCCTGTCATACGAGTCCTTTCATGCACATCAAAGTCAAAATCAGAATCAGAATCCTATCATACCGATCTCATCATGCACATCAAAGTCAAAATCAAAATCAAAATCTTGTCATAAGGGTCTCATCATGTGCAGAATCAGAATCAGAATCAGAATCCTGTCATACGAGTCTCATCATGCACAAAATCCTATCATACGGGTCCTTTCATGCACATCAAAGTCAGAATCAAAATCAGAATCTTGTCATAGCGGTCTCATCATGCACATCAATGTCAGAATTAGAATTAGAATCCTGTCATAGGGTCTCATCATACACAGAATCAGAATCAGAATTCTATCATATGGGTCTCATCGTGCATAGAATCAGAATTAGAATCCTGTCATACGGGTCTCATCATGCACAAAATCAGAATTAGAATCCTGTCATACCGGTCTCATCATGCACATCAATCCTTCAATCCTCCATTCTATAAATACCAATCAAATTGCCTTACTTGACCATCAGCTAGCCTTCAATCCTTCAACCAAAATTTAGGTCTGTTTGAACTTGTTTTCAATCTTCTTGTTTTTTTTATCATCTTTATCTCAATATGAATTTCACTGGTGGAGGATCATCTTCGTCTTCTTAAGATGATATGTCAATGTTGGATGACATCGAAGCTATGAATAAAGCAATTGATGCAGAACAAGAAGCAATAAGTCGTGCAATTTGGAAGAACAACACATTCGTATCACAAATGCTCAAGCAACATCCCAAGCGTGCTAAACATTGTGGCTCTGTTCCAGGTCATATAGTCATTAATCGAGATAGAGAAACTGCTGATCATAACCTTTTCAATGACTATTTTGCTGAGAATGCACGTTATAATGAAACCATGTTTCGTCGAAGATTTCGGATGTTGCAAAATTTATTCATCTACATTTTACATGCAGTTAAAAATCATGACAGTTACTTCCAACGAAGAAGTGACAGACTTGGGAGGCTCGGGTTGTCACCATTGCAAAAAGTAACTACTGCATTTTGCATGTTGGCTTATGGTCTTCTAGCTAATGCTATTGATGAGTACATTAAAATAGGCGAATCAACAGTGATTGAAAGCATGAAAAGGTTTTGTCGTGCAATGGTGGAGATATTTGCAGAGTGTTATCTTCGTTCACCAACTACAAGTGATGCAGAAAGACTAATTTATATTGGTGAAAAGCATGGGTTCCCAGGGATGCTTGGCAGTTTAGATTGTATGCATTGGAAATGGAAAAATTGTCCAATAGCATGGGTTGGACAATATGCAGGTCGAAGTGGCTCGCCAACCATTATTCTTTAAGCTGTTGCAGACTATGATCTTTGGATATGGCGTGCATATTTTGGTATGCTGGGAACAAACAATGACATTAACGTGTTGGAGTCATCACATCTTTTTTCTAATTTAACCCAAGGTATTACTCCTCCGGCTCATTATGTTATTCAAGGAAAAGAATATAACATGGGTTATTATTTAGCTGATAATATATACCCAAAGTGG
>JAJIYU010016193.1:0-12311 GCA_030144865.1 Tinospora cordifolia | reverse complement strand
AAATCAAGGACACAAGCTCTTAACATATCTTCTAATATCTGAATGACCCTTTCAGATTGCCCATCGGTTTGAGGATGGAATGCAGTGCTCATGGTGAGTCTGCTTCCTAGTTCTTTTTGCAAACTCTGCCAGAACTAAGAAGTAAACCTAGAATCTCTATCAAACACGATGGTTGTGGGAATACCATGGAGTCTGACAATTTCTTTGACATATAGCTCTCCGAGTTTTCCAACAGAATCTGTAGATTGAATGGGTAGGAAGTGAGCTACTTTTGTCAAACGATCCACAATCACCCATATGGTGTCTTCCCCCTTCTGATTCTTTGGCAGGCCGCAGACAAAGTCCATTGCGATGTTGTCCCACTTCCATTCTGGTATTGGATGTGGTTGTAACATGCCTGAAGGTTTCTTGTGCTCTGCCTTCACTTGTTGACATGTTAAACATTTAGAGACATATTGGGCTATGTCCCTTTTCATGCCCCTCCACTAATAGGTCTTTTTAAGGTTTTGATACATTTTATCTCCACCTGGATGCATCGTATACTTGGTTTGATGGGCCTCATCTAGTATTGTCTGCTTACTTTTCCCATTCTGAGGTACACAGATCTTTTTTCCAAACCTTACGATATTTTCAGCATCTAACATAAAGTCAGAATGCTTATCCTGTGTAACTCCCTCAATCAGACTAGTAAGTCATTTGTCTTGTCTTTGTTCATCCCTGATTTGGTGAAAAAGATTCGGTTGACAAGACATAGTATAGAGATAGGCTTGTGTTTCATTTAGAGTTACACCCAGCCAAAAATTATTGATCAACTGGTACATCTGGCCTTTTTCTTCCTCCTGTTTGTTGAACTTTCTACTCAAGGCATCAGCCACTACATTGGCCTTCCCTGGATGGTAGTGTATTTGAAAGTCATAGTCTTTCAATAACTCCATCCATCTCCGTTGCCTGAGGTTCAACTCCTTTTGGGTGTAGATGTACTTCAAGCTCTTATGATCTGAAAACAGATCAAATTTTACCATAAAGGTAGTGTCTCCAAATTTTCAGGGCAAATACAATGGCTGCTAACTCTAGATCGTGAGTGGGATAGTTCTTTTCATGGATCTTCAGTTGTTGCGAGGTATAAGCAACTACTTGTCTTCCCTGCATCAATACTGCTCCCAGCCCATTTAGTGATGCATCAGTATAAGAGGTAAAAGTAACCCCGTGAGTTGGAGTGACTAGGATGGGGGCCATAGTCAGTCTCTTCTTTAGTTCTTCGAATGATTGTTCGCACTTCTCATCCCAATTAAACTTAACTCCCTCCTGGTTAATTTGGTCATAGGTTCTGCTAATTTAAAGAAATCCTATATGAACCTCCTGTAGTATCTAGCCAGGCCTAAGAAACTCCTGATCTCTGTAACTGTCTTTGGCTGTTTCCAATTCATGACAGCTTTCACCTTCTCCAGATCCACAGAGATACCTTCTAATGACACTACGTGGCCCAAAAACTTGACCGTCTTCATCCATAACTCACACTTGCTGAATTTGGCATATAGTTGGCGACCTCTGAGGGTTTCCAACACTATCCGTAAGTGTTCTGCTTCGGTCTTTGAATAAATTAGAATATCATCTACAAATACTACTACAAAGCAGTCAAGATATTGTCTAAACACCCGGTTCATTAAATCCATGAATGCCGCTGGAGCATTGGTCAAACCAAAGGGCATCACGGTGAACTCAAAGTGTTCGTATCTCATTCTAAAGGCTGTTTTGGGTATATCTGACTCCCAGATTCTCAACTGGTGATAACCTGACCTAAGATCAATCTTCGAGAAATGAGTAGCTCCCCTCAATTAATCAAATTGGCCATCTATCCTTGGCAAAGGATACCTGTTCTTTATGGTCACCAGATTTAATTTTCAATAATTGACACACAACCTCATAGATCCGTCTTTCTTTTTCACAAATAATACTGGTGCTCCCCATGGTGATTCACTGGGTTGAATGAATCCTTTTTCACGGAGTTCATCCAACTGTGTTTTGAGTTCAATCAATTTTACTGGCGCCATTTGATAAGGAGAAATAGCTATAGGATTTGTGCCCGAATAAAGTTCAATCTTGAACTCTACCTCCCTGTGTGGTGGTAGTCCAGGTAAATCATCTAGGAATACGTCTGCATATTCCCGTACTACAGGTATCTCCAAAATCTTCTTAGGTTTTCCAGATCTAATATCATCCTCTAGCAATTGTTTGAAGTCATCACTCTATTTTAGGCAATGTAACATGGCTATCATAGGACTCCGAGGTAGTCTCTGCATATCCCCATTAACTTTTACTTACTCTCCGGATGGTAGAGTTAATGTGACACCCCCAGCTCCCGATCTTTCTTCCATACGTCATAGGTGACGTGGTTGTCTCGTTGCTTGAGACGTCATTTCTTCTAAGTGCAGTCAGTCCTGCTTTCTATCTGAGAACTGGGAACATTACTTTTTTCTTTCATCATTTATCTATTAGTTTCATCAGATAATATCTCAAGGAATAAAATATAAATATAATAATTCTGAAAACATTGCTTCATTATCAGAGTTATGAATAATTTTGTGGGCTCTATAAACATCTTTTGATAATACAGATATTTGACATAATCAAACATAATAGATCACAAACCCTACAATACATTTTATTTTCTACTATCCTCATATTGTGAGGTACACTTTTATTTATTTACATTGATTTGCAAGGCGAGGTCTTCAGTAGTTACCTGAAAAAATGATTGGGTGAGCTCAAGAGCCCAGTGGATCATACACAGTACATCCATAGCATTATTTAAACCAAACACTGAACATGCAAACACTTATCATCCATTAGGCGTTTCAAACATTTATTTATCAACAGTTGTCAATTAGACCGAAAGGGGTTAACCTCTGTGTTCCAGATCTTGGGAGAGAAATCAATTCTGAAACTTAAACCCTTCTCTTGGATCATTTCTAAAACCCAGTTCATTCAGGTGTCAATCATGACAACCAGTTCTAATTCTGCATGTAACACACACGAAGACATTCGTCCCAGCGCCGGTACGTGGTTAAAATTTATATTGAATCTTCTTTTTGTGAACAGAGCATAATAAAATAAATATTTTAGCAATAATTAAACATTACATCAGCATGACATCATAAATGAATAATTTCATAAAATAAAAACAATGACTGTCGATTTCTGATGTAGAAGATCGTACAAGACGCAACTACAGAGCATACTCTCTAGGTCATAAATAAATTAAAAATAAAAGAAAATCTTTCACACATCATTAAATCAATAACTATGCATAATTTTAAATATTTCAAAAAATACAAACATCATATATTCAGCATTAAAATTCAAATAATACTAGAAAGTAGAGTAATCACTTCCACCTCAGTAGTATTTCTCTGAATCTTTGCTGTATTATCTCAGCTTGCTTTGAGGCTTTGATCGATAATCTTCGGGATCTACGTGTCAAAAATGTGATTTAATCGATGTTCATGAATAGTACTGTATGAATAGTACTATATATATAAACAGTGCCAAATAGTAACTATAAATAGTATTATATAAACAGTACCATATATAAACAGTAACTACGTATGTGTACTGAAATGAACAGCAGTATCTCCCAACTTAAATAAAGACTAGAGCATAGTGATTATACCTACTCTAATTAGAGATATCCTCCAATTGCTTCAAAGGAGGCACTACTGCTATGTAGAAATTGGGGTTTTCTCTTCCTGCTTCTAAACTTGTTGTTTAAAACAGCTAAATAACAAGAGAAAAGAAGAGAGTAAGCAAAGAAATTCTTTTTTTCTTGCTGGAATGAATTTTCAGAATGAGGGGGATTTATATAGATTTTTTTGGCAGAAAAAGATGAAACAACATAATTACAAATAGTTGTTACTGTGGCTACAGTACCTGTTACTGTACTACAGTAACCCACCGAATCTAATTTTGTTTGCCAACAAAATAGTGACCGTATTTGTGCACAGTAACCGTATATTTAAATAGTAACAGTAAATTTTTTTTCATTTCGAATTTCAAGTATTACAATACCAAAATTTGTGGGTATTACAAAAGAGCTATGCTGATAACAGAAGGAGACCCCTAGAGTTCCACGTAGGAGATCAAGTGTTTCTAAGAATCAGTCCTCAAAAGGGAATTAAGAGGTTCGGATTCAAGGGGAAGTTATCACCAAGATTCATTGGACCCTTTCAAATACTTAAGAAAATCGGGGAACGCGCTTATGAGTTGAAGCTACCAAATCAAATGTCCTCAGTGCATAATATATTCCATGTATCAATGCTGCGAAAGTACGAAGCAGACCCATCACATATCATACAATAGGAGGAAGTTGCACTACGAGACAATGCAACTTACGAGGAACCAGCAATTAGTATATTAGACTGTAAAGTATAACGTCTTAGAACCAAGGAAATTTCACTTGTTAAAGTTCTGTGGAATTATCATGATTTGGAAGAAGCAACCTGGGAGCTAGAAAGCGAGATGAAGAACAAATATCCAGGTCTTTTCACCCAAAATACCTAACCAAATAGCATTGACGTAGCTAGGTACAAATTTCAAGGATGAAATTTATTGTAAGGAGGGTAAGTTGTAATACATGAAATTTTAGTGACGTAATAATTGTAATACCTAAAATTTTAGTGACGTAATAACCAAAATTTGAGTTTAAAACACATATACGTATATATTTATATATAAATACATATATATATTTGTCATGGGTGTGCAATTAATCAGTTAGCATAGAAGTATAAAAAAATATATATTAATTAATAATAGACATATAGAATTGTTGGGTAAATATATGCTTCTCTATTTGAATAAGAAAACAATATTTTTAGTATGATATTAATATAGACAAGTATGTGTGTAAAGTATTAATTAGATGCACTCATAAAAATAATATTTCGTTTAGTATGATAGTAACATACATAGAGAAGTAATGTGTAAAGGAAAGACATTCATGAATGAAATATCTCATTTGTTGAGACGTTAAAGTGGGCATATGTAGGAAGGAATAATCCCACATTGAAAAGATAAAGACACTATTTGAAAGAGGGTTGTATATAAACCCCACTACTCCACCCATTTCATTCATCCCAAAGACAAGAGTTGAAAATTCCTTTTGCTTTCTCTTTTTACCTCCTTCTTGACAACCTTAGTTCTAGTTCTTCTGTGCTTGAGTTATTCTAAATAGTTTGCGAAGTAGTAGCCACGAAGTGCTACAAATAATTTAGGAAGCTATGTCGAGGGGAGTTTCTTTCCTTTCTTTTAATTTATTGTTTTGACTTAGATAATGCTTGCTTGTTTGGTTAGCTTGATCTTTTATGTTTTTAGTCTTGTTCTTTGCACTTATGTCATTCAGTCATCATGTTGCATGACCAAAAGAGTATGCTCTGTAGTTGCGTCTTGTACGATCTTCTACATCAGAAATAAAAAATTTGTGCTTTTGTTGATTTATCATGATATACTTTGGCATGTTCAATTACTGTTGAAATATTTATCTACTATGCTCTTGCACACAAAAGTCAGATTAGATGAGATTTCAACCACGTACCGGTATGGGAGACTTTCTGTGTTCCATGTAGAATTGGAACTTGCTGTCAATGCTGACACCAGCATGGAACGAGTTTCAAAAATGATCCTACTAGAAATGGGTTTGAGTTTCAGAATTGATCTCTCTCCCTAGATCTGGAGCACAGAGGGTATTCTCGTTCGGTCTAAATTACGACTGAATTAATATATTGATTGAATCGAATTAATCTCTGAAAGTGTTTGACCTGCTTGCATTGTCTAGTTGGAATAATGGGTTAAATAGATGGAATGATTCACTGGGCTTTTTAGCTTACCCCCTATTTTTTACAACAGGAAATTAATCAACTTGCGAGGAGGTTTACCATTGAAAGTTTTTAATTATTTCAATGTAGGGCACATTGGCCCAAGTGAAATCATGAATTTTCAACTTTGAATTTATTTTTCGCTGTAATGAATTATTGTACTTAGAATTGTTGAATGAATAAATGAAGAGTTTTATTTACCATGATGTCATTTTGTACCTAGACTAATGTACACAGGAACCCTATTGCATTTGGGGTCTAATAAGAAGAAATTGTAGCACAGGCCCGTCTTTCGGGTATCCCAAGATTTTTGATTAAAGAGAATTGAACCGTCAGATGACGTGAAAAATGGGACTTGAGAGGCGGGGTGTTACAGTTACATTAATCATATGTCTTAACTTCATGCTCAAACTTCGAATTTAATTCTAATTACATCATGTACCCTGACTCGTGCTTCGATGTCGAGCCTCTACAATCTCATTGTTGATGTGTATTTACATATCTCAAACTGACTATTCTAACTCAAATCATATAAAACTGTTCAACACATGCCAATTTATCATAGTTTTATGCACGGAATGTAAGCCCAAATAACATTTAAATTAAACTATTCACGTCAAGCTTTGTGTACTAGTGTCCCTTCAACACCCCACCTAATATTGTAATATATGCTCAAACTTAGTTCAAGCTAGTCAAACTTAACCATTTACTAAGATGGATGGTCAACTTAGTCAATCTTAATCAACTTTGTCCAACTTGGATCAAATTTGGTCAACCTAAGATCAATTTGTCAAAATTTTTAAATTCCATCACTTCAGCCAATTAATAAGTTCCTTACCATTGCATTTGCTAACTATCAAATTGAAGTTCATTTTGGGAGACAAATCTATGGTGCACGCCAAGTCATAATTGGAGTTATAGTGCTCAACCCAGAAATTTTTATTTAATTAATACAATAATTTGTGATCCTAACTTCTTGATTTATTCTCTTGTTGATTACTTGATGAGAAAAACAAATGTATGATTTTTTGTTGTCTTATATGTGTATATATATATAGATATTATGCCAATACAACAATACTGTCTATTAAGAGGCATGTCTTCTCAGTACCTTGTCATGTGAGTCCCACCACCACAGTGAAAAGCAAGGCAGTGCAGGAGAGCTACGGAAAGTGTGTTCCATATAAATTATGCATTCAAGGCACTTGTAATATAATTTTTATCATCACATGCAACCTCATTTTACATGTCATTACGACAACAACAACAAAAAAAAAAAAAAAAAAAAAGGTATGAAATGATTTCACGACTAAAAATTATATTTTTAAAACTAAATTATTTTAACTACAAAAAATAAGTTATAACTAAGTGATGACAAATATTATTTCATAGCAAAAACTTTTTAGCTACAAATATATTTTCATGGCTAAATGTTATATTTGACTATAAATAAATTACACGTCTTAAATTATGTTTTTACCATCAAAAATTACATTTAAAAGTTAATTTATTACAATTTTGTTTTTAATTAAAAGTTAATTTATTATATTATTTCACCTTTCTTTCTTGCCTTTTCTCGCACCCTTAAACCAGACAAATTATAATTTTGCATGGATCAATACTCGTGCTAACACTAAAAATTTTTCATTAAAATCACAAATAAAATATATGTAAACACTTAGAGATTTTTTGTATGTCTTGCTACTTAATTATCTTTGTGTAATAAAACTATATGTATTATATTATGTATTATTTTGTTCTCAATTATAAATTTAATAGACAAATATATTATACTTTTTGAATAGAAATATACTTGTATGTTATCAATAAAAAGTTTTACCTACATTAACAAAAGGCAACCAATAAGTATTACACCATGACAATACTAAATATATTCTAATTATTTTTTAATTGCACAACCAATCTAATAGAGAATGATTTTTAGAAATAGATACAATACATGTGATAAGCTTCCCGCTAAACTTTAAATTGTTTAACAGTTCAATCTACTCACTATATTTTTTTATTAAAAATTTTATTGTTTCTTTGTAATCAAAACCTTTAAAAATTGTCTTATCCTATTTCATACTATTTAATGTGCAACAATATATATTCATATCAAAATTATATAAACACATAACATCATCTATATATAATTGCATGAACTTTTATACGAATACTACTAGAATGTCAATATAAACAATCTCATAAACATGCACCAATTTAATCATATTGCATGCAAAAAAGAAATATTAATAATAGAAAACTAATGGCTAAAGAAAATTATATTTAATAACATAATACTAATAAATATAAATTGTGAGAAAGTAAATAAATAAATATAGCAATACCTCACGATTAAATTTTAATGATAGACTAAAAATTCTCTAGGATTGATAATCACTGTATCAATTTCTTGGCCCTTATACATTTAAACAATTAAAATAAAAGAAAAATAGATTGACAAATAAATTAAAATTTATTTATACATTTAAACAATTAAATTCAGAAAAATACGAAATCAACCTTAATCATAATTTCAAGACATTTAAATGAAAGAAATTATATAATTAAAATGTCTAATATAAAAACTTTGAGAAATAATTATCATACATGAAAAAGGATCCTTTTAAGATTCACACCTAAATTAATCTTCATATTATCCAACAAGCATAACAAAATATGGATTTAATTACGAGGATATGATTTTATTAGACAAAGAGCACAAATAAGATAATAACTTACAATTATATTAGCTTATTTAAAAATGTGCTTATCCATGAAAAATAAAATAAAATATAAACATAAAAGAGGCAAAGAGGCAAATGACAATTGTAAACAATTTTATTAATCAATATGAATAAGAACGTAAGAACTTTAACAAATTGAGTGTGAAGTCGCGAACATCCTAGCTAGATGCACTTTTTGGTCGTTGCGTAACCATGTTATGTATAATTATGAGGTTTAATCCTTACAAAAATTTCAAATAACCTTTTTTTGTTATAGTTTTTTGTTATTATTATTTAAGTTGTTGTGCCCATAATAATAATAATAATAATAATAATAATAATAATCTATCACCTATTAAATAAATAAAAATTTTATAGATAAGAGATGTTGGACCTCTAACATTTAAAGTGAGAAAAAAAAAATAAAGGCTTATCCCCCAATGAGTTTATGTGATTCAAGTATCTCAATGTTGGCAATGAATCTAATATAATTGATATATTAAAAATGAATGCCTACACAAATGAACAATTTGAGTTAGAGTTCAACTCACTAGAGATAAAGCTTCTTCTTTATAGAGAGTCATTAAATAGAAAATATGAGGAATATGATGGAGAAGAAATGGTGGAAAGTTAGCTAAATAGAGAGTCATTAAATAGAAAGGGAACAAACTACACGCATAATACAAAGCAATACCTGCGAGGTATTGTCCTAGAGATGATGGCCACAACCTTGTCTCATGAATATGCAAGAATTAAAGAAATAATGTTCAAAAAAGACTTTCAAAAGTAGGATTTTGAAGAAAACTGAAAGAAGGTTTTCAAGAGAAAGATGATGACCGACCTCTCTCCGTCACCATTTTTTGCCAAGACATAACAAATCTCTCTCTATTCCAATGTTGTATCAAAGAAATTGGAGAGTAGGAGACCCAAAAACTTTTGACAGGCTTTTAATGGGGAGATTACTTGCTTTTTTTTTTGTAATAATAAAGGCTTTTTTTAAGTTTTTTTTTTCTTTTTTTAATTTTTAAGTGGAATGGGTAAGTTAATTGAGAAAATGGAATGACTATTTTATTTCTTCTAAATTTTTAAGTCCAATGACTTTTTTTTTTAGTTAAATCAATGTTTTTTTAAAAAATATTTTATAGATCAAGTTTCTTCAAAAGCAATAAAGCATATTAAATTTGTTCAAGTTAGATCAAAATCTAAAAATGTGATCAACATTTTGTTTTTCTTTTTCTTGATTAATAACGTAAAAGTTGAAAATAGAATAATTTATTTTATCTTTATTAATCAACTTATAAGTTGTTGTTGTTTTCCTATGAAAACCAAATAATTAAAATGGACAATATGCAAACGCTAACAGTGAAACTTAAACCAAAGACCTCTTACAAAATATGAATTTGATATAATGCTAGAAATCACTAAACATAAAGCTACTATTAACACTCTTCCCTATGTGGAAGCATATATAACACACCATCTAAAGGTCATGTCTTTAATCCATGTTTATTGCACCTCTTTTATATATATATATATATATATATATAATGTCTATTTCTTTAGATTAAATAGTTTAAATTAATAAATCAAATGCTTTAGAGTTTGAATAATTAAATAATCTAAATTATCATTATATAAGTACCTTTGGTTAAAAGAAACAACACTTGAAAAAATCTAGATTGATTAAAAAAAAAAAGTTGAAGTATATAATTCTCTTAGATATATCTTATTTTAGTACTTTTCAATTTAATCTTGCTCTATTTTAAATGGGTATCAAAACAAATCCAAAATGGTCAATCAATGGCCTATTACAGCGTTTATTCGACAAGAATCGCATGCTCAGCTTTGCAATTTTTATATAATTTAAATTTGTAGATTATAATTTAAAAGAAAAAAAAAATGCAAAAACTAAATTTGTTTTACTCTCTTGTACGAAACACTTATATTTTGTATAAAATTTTATTTATGGGTTCTCTTATGTTAAATTTTAGAATTAGTTTATTTGTTTAAAAACATTATGATACTTTCAAAATATAAATCAAAAGTTTCTAGAAACTCTGCAAAATAAGTTTTTTTTTTTTTTCAAAACCTAGAAAGTATATTAATTTATAACTAGCATAACTATTTTAAATAACTTGATTTGTAAATCAAAAAGTCTATGTTTTGAAAAGTTCGGAATTAGAAAATGTAATTTTGGTATTTAACTACTATGTAAATTTGCAACATTTGAAAATAAGAATGGATAAAAAAAATAAAAATTAGAAGGTCATATTTTAAAGAAACTTACTCTTAATACATTTCTAGTTTCTTTATTTAGGAAGTATGATAAATAGAAAGTTCTAAAAACAATAATAATAAAATTGAAAAGTTTCTCAAAAAGGAAAGTTCCAAAAAAAAATAGAAAGCTGTCAAACAGATTATTTCTAAAACAATAAATATTTTTCATTAGGTTGAAGCATTACCTCAATTTCAGAAAGCGGGAATAAAGAAATAAGGAAATTAGCGATTCGAGGTGGCACGAGAACTTGACTTATTTCAATATTACATGAGTATTGAGTAATAAATGTCGTGTGTTTGAATTTATATTGAATTAAGGGCATGTCAGTGTGGCTTACTTGCACGTGAATATGTTATACATGGCATGACATATACCGCGCATATAAAGTTCTTTTGAATTGTTTAATTGCACTTAAAATTATTATGATGATGATTTTGTACACACTAATTATAACATTAATGAAGTTAATAATCCATGTTCTGGGGCAATGTGCTAGTTGAAGGCATTGTTGATGGTCCGCGATTGAGAATGTTGCTTATGCAACAGAATGGATTGACCTTATGTGTAATACCCACAAATTTTAGTATTGTAATACTCGGAATTCGAAAAGAAAATTAAAATTTACTGTTACTGTTAAAAAATACGGTTACTGTTCACAAATACGGTCACTATTTTGTCGGCAAACAAAATAAGATTCGGTGGTTACTGTAGCTACAGTAACAGGCACTGTAGCTACAGTAACAAACTATTCGTAACTATACGGTTTCGTCTTTTTCTGCCAGAAAATTCTATATAAACCCCCCCCTCATTCTGAAAATTCATTCCAGCAAGAAAGAAAGAATTTCTTTGCTTACTCTCTTCCCTTCTCTTGTTCTTTAGCTGTTTTAGATAGCAAATATAGTAGTAGGAAGGGGAAAACCCTAGTTTCTGCATAGCAGTAGTGAAGATCTACTGTTGGGTTCCTCTTTTGAAGCAATTGGAAGGTGGTTCTGATCAAAGCAGATATAATCACTCTGCTCTAGTCTTTATTTAAGTTGGGAGATGTTGTTGTTTATTTCAGTACACATATGTAGTTTACTATTCATATATACGGTACTGTTCATACGGTATTGTTCACTGTTACTATTTAGCACTGTTTATATATACGGTACTGTTCATGGACATCGATTAAATCACATTTTCGAAACGTAGATCCTGAAGACTGTTGGTCAAAGCCTCAAAACAAGTTGAAATAATACTGCAAGGATTCAGAAAAATACTACTAAGGTGGAAGTGATTACTCTACTCTCTAGTATTATTTGAATTTTAATGTTGAATATGTGGTGTTTGCATTGTTTGAATATCTAGAATTATGCATGATTATTGATTTAATGTTGTGAAAGATTTTCTTTTATTTTTAATTATTTATGACCGAGAGAGTATGCTCTGTAGTTG
>JAJIYU010016192.1:0-12335 GCA_030144865.1 Tinospora cordifolia | reverse complement strand
CGCCCTACATTGAAATAAATAAAACTTTCAATAGATAAAACTCCTCGCAAGCTGATTAATTCCTTGTGATGTGAAAAATAGGGGGTGAGCTAAAAAGCCCAGTGAATCATTCCATCTATTTAATCCATTATTCCAACCAGACAATGCAAACAGATCAAACACTTTCAAAGATTAATTCGATTCAACCAATATATTAATTCAGTCGTAATTTAGACCGAACGGGAATACCTTATGTGCTCCAGATCTAGGGAGAGAGATCAATTCTAAAACTCAAACCCATTTCTAGTGGGATCATTCATGAAACTCGTTCCATGCTGGTGTCAGTATTGACAGCCAGTTCTAATTCTACATGGAACACAAAGAGTCCCCCATATCGGTACGTGGTTGAAATCTTATTTAATCTGATTTTTGTGTGCAAGAGCATAGTAAATATATATTTCAACAATAATTAAACATTCCAACAGTATAACATGATAAACCAACAGAAGCACAGATTTTTGATTTCTGATGTAGAAGATCGTACAAGATGCAACTACAAAGCATACTCTCTCAAACAGGAAAAACGACTTTCGATTTCTGATGTAGAAGATCGTACAAGACACAACTACAGAGCATACTCTCTTGGTCATGCAACATGATAATTGAATGACATAAATGCAAAGAACTAGAATAAAAACACAAACAGATCAAGCTAACCAAACAAGCAAGCATCATCTAAGTCAAAATAAAAAATTAAAAGAAAGGAAAGAAACTCACCTCGAGATCGCTTCCTAAATTATTTGTAGCACTTCATGGCTACTACTTTGCGAACTATTTAGAATAGCTCAAGCAAAGAAGAACTAGAACTAAGGTTGCCAAGAGGGAGGCAAAGAGAGAAAGCAAGAGGAATTTTCAACTCTTGTCTTTGGGATGAATAAAATGGGTGGAGTAGGAGGGTTTATATAGGGCCCTCTTCCAAATAGTGTCTCTATCTTTCCAATGTGGGATTATCACTACCTACATATGCCCACTTTAACATCTCACCAAATGAAATATTTCATTCATGAATGCCTTTCCTTTGCACATATACTTCTCTATATATATTACCATCATACTAAACGAAATATTACTTTCATGAGTGCATATAATTAATATTTTATACACATACTAAAAATACTATTTTCTTATTCAAATAGAGAAGCATATATTTACCCAACAATTCTATATGTCTAATATTAATCAATGTATATTCCTTTATACTTTATACTAACTAATTAATTGCATACCAATGACAAATATATATATGTGTTTATATATAAATATATACGTATATGTGTTTTAAACTCAAATTTCGGTTATTACGTCACTAAAATTTCAGGTATTACAAGTGAGAGTCTTTTGACCTAGATTCCAATACTCTATGTTCAGGTGTACCTAAAAAATAAATAGGAGTGAGCTTAACAGCCCAGTAGATCATTCCTACGCATCACATCCAACCAAGCAACTTCCTTGCTGTTCGTCGTCCAAAAACAGGGCACAAACCCAACAACGCCCAAAATCCCAAATCATGAAACGCATCAAAACCACCAACTTGATGCCTTAGCTTTGCTCTTCTTTGCTTTTCCATTTCAGTCCACCTAGCAGCCATAACGTACATACACTCAAACCAATCACACCACCATGTTTCTTTATTCTATTTTGCTTCAAATCACCAAACGCACAAACAAGAAATCCCCAAAAAAATCCAAAATTTTCAAATTTCTTGGTTCTTCATGATTTTGACCCCTTCTTGGTTTTTCGTCTTCCTCCTCCATTTCGTCCCCAAACCAACGCCAAAATCCCAATCAAAATCCAAAAAGTTCTGGTTTGCTCAATGCATCAGAAATTTCCAGAATATTCTTTTTTTTTCTTTTTTTTTCAGTCAATTTTGATTTCAAAATTCTAAAACCCAGATTTTCAGATTATTTATTTATTTTTCTAATCTTCAAAACTTTTTAATTTCTTGAGCTTCAATATTTTTTTTCTCGCAAAGCAACGCATGCACACGGGGTTAAATTTGATTTAATTTCATTTTCGAATCACTTGTGTCGTCGTGCTCGCGCGAGTAAACTATAAAATAATTTATTTTTTCAAAGCATAGTCTATATCTATATTTAAATAGAACATGATTCTAATTCATTTATTCCTTTCTCTTTTTTTTTTCAAACAAAGCTTAGATTTTTAGACTACCAATAATTCTATCAACTAATATATTATTTTTATTTTTATTTTTTTTCAAACCATACTCTATGCATACATTTAAATAAATATGATTTTAACTCATTTATTTCTTTTTTTTGCAAATCTCCTATTTATTATTTTTAACTCAACCATTATAAGTTCTAAAATCCATATATTCATTTATTTATTATTTTATAATTTTTTCTAAAGCATGATCAATTCAAAAATCTATATTTTCATTTATTTTTATATTTTATTTTTTTGTAAAAACTATTATTTATTTTATTTTTATTTTTATTTTTGTTATTTTATTTTAAATTCTCATTTTCTACAAGATAATCCTTTATTTTATATTCATTCACGACGTATACGCTTTCGTAAAATTCTAGGGTGTTACATTGGAAGTCTGCGCTACTTGACTTGTATGAAACCGGACATTCTTTATGTTGTGGGGCTGATTAGTCATTATATGGAAGCTCGTCCCATGTCGCATTTCAAAGCTACCAAGCATATTCTACGATATCTCAAAGGTACACTAGATTATGGAATGTATAATTCATCTTCTAAACATTTTAAGCTTGTGCAATACAATGATAGTGATAGGACAGGTGATTTGGATGATTGAAAAAGTACAAGTAGCTTTGTTTTCTTTTTGGAGATAGTGTTTTTACATGGAGCTCAAAGAAGCAATCTATTGTGACGTTCTTAATATGTGAAGCGGAATATGTTGCTACCACTTCTTGCGTTTGTTATGTACTTTGGCTTCAGAATTTGTTGCAAGCTCTTGGATCGTTACAAACAAAGCCTACTAAGATTTTTCTTGATAGTATGTTTGTTATCGCCTTATCAAAGAATCCAATCTATCATGATCGCACTAAACATATTGACACAAGGTATCATGTTATTCGAGATTGCATTTCAAATGAGGAGATCCAATTGAAATATGTGAAGTCTCAAGATCAGATTGGTGATATTTTTACCAAGCCCTTTTGGCTTGATGCTTTTACAAAGTTACGGTATCTATTTGGTGTGTCTATGAGGTGATCATGTTTAAGAGGAGAAGTTTGGTATAAACATGAACCACGTTTAAGAGGAGATGTTAATATTTATACTAAACATGATTTATGTATTGCAATTTGGTACATGTTTCTGCATTTATTTAGTTCATGTATTTTCGTCGTTCATGTATTTGTATAGTTTATGTATGTGTATTAATTTATATGCATGTATTAATATTTATTATGGTTTATGTATAGATTTAGTTCATAGGATTCATGTATGCCATAAATGTTTGATGCTCATTTGAGCAATATATAAACTCATGTAAGCATAAAATTTTAAATCGAGTTGAAGAAACAAAACATTCCAAGTTTCCTCATTTTTTTTCTCCTTCCTTTTTCAATACTTTGTATTCTCCCAATAGATTGTGCCAACGTGAATGGGGAAGCCTCTTCATCAAAATGAACACGTCATGAAATGTCTAATCATCCCATAAAGATATCAAAGCACAACTAACCTTTATGGAAATTGTTGTAGCCAAGACTTGTACATGAAAGAGAGTGATACTCCAATCTATGATGATTATAAGGCCTCAAGTATGGATAGCATATGCAATAGAAAAATCGAAGATGATCATAAGTTCAAGTTCGAGAATATAGCATGAAATAAGGAGAAGCCATGTTGAGCACCAGCGGAGGCAATTGGTTAATAAGATAAACTATGCCAAGAAAGTCATAAGACCAAAATTCCAATGACAAAGATTCATTTGCCATCAATTTAACTCCCATTTCAACTATATGACGATTTTTTTCTTCAACCCAACCATTTTTTTAAGAGTGTATGAGCAAGAGACCTGATGCAAAATACCAACTGAAGCAAGAACAAAACAGAAAGATGGATACTGACCACCCTGATCACTTTGCAAAGATTTAATGGAGGCATTGCATTGATTGTCAACCATGGCCTTAAACTGTATAAAATACTTGAATGCCTCATCCTTTGATCTCATAATATATAACTAAGAAATTGAGAATAGCCATCAATAAACAACAAAAAGTAACATGCACTAGTAATAGACACAATAAGAGTTGGTCCCCATTATTCAGAATGGACCAGTTCAAAAGGTTTAGTAGCTTGAGAGCACAAGATAATAAAGGGAAGCCAATAGCTCTTTTCAACATGACAAGAGTTACAAGTAGTAAAAGACATAATAGATTTGGAAATACTACTAGAAGAAAGTGATAAAGAATTGTAAACAATAATAGATGCTTGGGTGACCCAAACAAAAATTTCAAACTTGTGACGGGGGTGAGATAGTTGAAGAAAATGCTACTAGAAAATCAATGGGAACTATTGGAAGCTTATTAAAATAAAAAAATAAAAAAAAACGTTGATCAAGTAGAGCTGGAAGAAGGATTTGCCTCGACCATGGGTCTTTCACAAGAATATAGTTTTGGTGAAATTCCACGAAGACATTGTTATGATCAGCACATAGTTTATAAACAGTAAGCAATTGTGAAGTGCGCTCAGTCAGTTAATGTAGCTCTAATACTATACATGAGCAAATTGTGTTGCAGAAGAAGAAAAGAGATAAAATTGAACAGAAGAAGGAGCCGAAAGAGAAAACAAAAAGGAGATTCAGAGGAATTGAAGACCGAGTAAAATTCATTTCTCTTGTCTACTGTATGTTACATTAAAGAATGCAAGCACTAAATATATAAAGACATTCACTACTGGTTGATATGGACATATCTTGAGCAAAATTGGTGGATCCAGATCCAGTACATGTGGAAATGCGCAATAAGCTGATCTGGATCTAAAACAGACTGCCACCACATGTAAAATGAAAATGCTATTGGGTGGCTGCTAGCTGATTTTCAACAGAGAATTATAATGCGTGAATTAATGGCAATGCATGGCCCTTTCCCAACTGGTATGCAAAGAAAAACTCAGTATAAAGATGCTTAAATTAATGGGGTTTTATTACAATCCTGTGTAAATTCACACAAGACATATTATATTGTGATGGTGACCTGGCCAAAGGTGCCATGTGCGGACGGGATTGTGAACGAAACTCATTAGTTAGAAGTACAGCAACTTGGAAGAAAAAAATACGGCAACTTCAAGATTGGAGAGGAGAAGATGGTGGAATAATTGAAAGAGTTTCAGTTTGAAGGATAATTAATTGTTAAAGGATGCATTTTAAGTGTCCCTTGGTGTGTAAATCCTTTACAAAACAAGCATTAATAGCATGGAATTGGTGAAAGACATTGTTAATAAACACGAGTAAGTTGGAAATTAATCACTAAGTAAGTTCTTGTTAATATTAGTGCGCATGGAATGGGAAGTGGAAAATGGAGATCTAGCAGCAGCGAGGATATGTGCAAACTTTTTCATGGTGTGAAGTGGAGTGGCTAGTAACAACAGACTCCAATAATTCTATAAACAAGTTAAGAAGCCAACCTAGGAGGAGTAGTTGATCTATAGCCATCTGTTCCTAAGTCCTTATAAGCAAACTTGAGCACTCCCATCCGATTCTTAATTCAATGCTCATATATAGGTATAAGGCTAGCTACAATGAAGAAACCATATCATCATACTTGTAGCATCTGATAACGAGCAAGATCATATATTAACTTTCTTAAAAGAAAGATAGATCAATCTACTTGATGGTTGCACATTGGCATCGTGAATGGCCCAAAAGGTTATTATTTCAGATTGTTGAGGATTAGGTTATTGTCATCATCTAGATACCATAATAGATATAAAAGAGTGCAACTAAATGACATCGAAATTGGATTTTTTCACCCCACAATTCAAATCCAGTTTTACCCCTAATTAAAATGACGAAAAAACTCTTTCTAAACACCCCACTTAATCCTATGTGGCATCCAAGCATCACACCCTACCCCACTAAACTCTCTAATCATCTCCACTACCGTCCCCACCACTCACACCATCTTCTTCGGCGACATCGCTCGACTAATCCGGCGAGACTTTGACGAACATTCCGGCGAGCATTCGAACGACTTTTCTTTGAGGTATACATTATAAATCATGTATTTGGATTAGAATGAGCAAAAAAGGACCAAATCTGGTGTGTTTGAATGTGGTTTTCGTGCTGTAAGTTAGGGCACAAGAAAGAATTGTGATTCACTTGATTTTTGAAAGAAATGGCACAAGAAACAAATTCTACAAGTGAAATGGGTGTAAATGAGGTATATTTCGTACCCTGTTGTGTTTAGAATCGCATTTAAAAGTGGATTTCAAGATTGACTGTCTCGACCCTATGTGGCGGAGACTCACTGAACACGTTTCGGCCACCCACGGCCGAGACTCATCAGTGGGTCTTGGCCTTGATGATCGAGATTCAGCACTGAGTCTCGGCCATGCAAGCTAAGACCTATACGTAAGTCTCGGTCATGTAGGCCGAAACTTACTAATGGGTCTCTGCCATGCAGACCGAGACTCATTGATGAGTCTCGAACCTAGGTAGCTGAGACTGTGCTGCTTGTTTCCACCCTTGACTAATTAATTTGATTATTGTAGATTGAAGAAAAATGCACCAATGTAATTGTTGATTATACAGAACAATTCACACCGCCGGGTCCATTTAGGTCAAGAGAAGAAATGATATCATGGGCACAACATCAGGATAAGATTAATGGGTTTGTTGTAAGCATAGAGAACTCTGATGTCAGTGGAAAGGGTAGACGAGTAAAAGTAAATCTTGCTTGTGAAAGATGGGTCGAACAAAATAGGACCTAAAAAGCAACGTGTTGATAGTGAGGAAAAACTTAAAAGAAAATCAAAGACAAGGACGAAGAAGTGTGGTTGTCCATTTTTGTTAAATAGAAAGAACTCAAGTGAGGGTATATGGATCTTAACTGTAGCATGTGGTATCCACAATCACCCGACAGCTAAATACCTTGAAAGTCACTCGTAAGTGGGTAGGTTGGACAAGGATGAGGTTGATGTCGTGTTGCAAATAACGAATGCACGACCAAGAGAGATTTTAATGACATTGAAGGAAAGAAATGCAATGAATTCATCTACTTTGAGGACTATCTACAATGCAAGATAAAAGCAAAGATTAATAGAAGCTGGGGGTAGGACACAAATGTAACAATTGTTATACTTGTTGGATGAATCACAATACATTAAATGACATAGGTGTGAAGTTGAAAGTGATATTGTGAGAGATATATTTTGGGCTCACCCTCGTTCAGTTGAGTTTTTGAAATCTTTTTCTGAAGTTTTATTAATTGATTGTACCTACAAGACAAACAGGTACAAATATCCAATTATATAGATTGTTGGTGTGACATCTACGGATATGACATTTGCTAGTGCATTTTAGTACATTTCTGTTAAAAAAGAAGACAATTACACTTGGTGTCTACAAAGATTGAAAGAGTTGATGGTTGGATCTCTTGGGCCTAATGTGATTATCACTAATAGAGATTTGGCCCTTAAGAAGGTAGTTGCCAATGTGTTTCCCAAATGCATAACCTTATTGTGTACATGGTACATCAAGAAGAATGTTTTGGCCAACACTAAAGAAATGTTTCCCAAAGATTCTGGTTTCAAATTTTTTTTTTCAGAATTGGAATAACTTGGTAAACAGTGGGACAGAGATGCAATATAATGAAAAACTAGAGGTTATGGAGGTTGAATATAGGGCATTTGATAAGGTTCTCGCATATGTCAAAAATACCTGATTGAACCAATTCAAAGAAAAGTTCGTAAAGGCTTGGACTAACAAGGTGATGCACTTTGGGAACACGACAACCAATAGGGCAGAGAGTGCACATGCCAAGTTAAAGAGGTACGTCACGTCTTCACAAGGGAATTTGTGACCTCATGGGGTGTCATCAATGCAATGCTTGAGCTACAAAACACGAAGATCAAGGCATCATTTGAGAAGAATTCGAGTATCGCAGTGCATCAATACCAACTTTCTATTTTCTCATTGTTGCATGGATTCATCTCTAGGGCTGCATTGGAGAAGATTTGACTTAAGTTGCAGCGTGTTCAGAGTGTTGGTGTAGATAAAGGGTGTTGTGGTTGTGTGTTGCGTGCAATACATGGGCTTCCATGTGCTCATGAGCTCACTATGTATGAAGTTGCCCACTCGCAGATCTCATTAGAAGATATCCATCTTCATTAGCAAAGGCTAAGCCTTGTTGACCCTAAAACACCACGAAACTTCAATTACGGAGCTTTACTAAAAAAAAGTAGCTGATAAGATAAAGAAAAGTGATGAAAATGGAAGAAAAAGAATTGTACAAACCCTGTTAGAAATTATCTTTTCATCTGTGTCCTCTATTATTCCTCCTACTGAAAAAATCAAAACAAAGAGAAGACCAAAGAAGGTGGATACAAAGCGACACCCATCCCATTTTGAGTATGTTATTTCTATTGGCTTGAGCTCCTTGTTAGTTGTATAGCACACTAACTATACTATAAGTATTTTATGTATAAATTGCACGAGTTTAATAGAAAATTAATTGTATTTGTTTATATTTAGTTACATATACATTAAGAGCATTTTGCACCATTAATTGCATATTAACATGATTTAATGTTATTTCTAGCATTTTTTATGTGAATATAATGTCCGAAAAAGGTTTTGAGTGTCTCCGCAGGTTTAGAATCAATCGGAATAGCAAATAACAGTACAAGAGAAGTGAAGGATGGTTGAAAATATAAATATCATGTCACTGGTTACCTAGGTAATCAAAGGAGAAGAAATATCATGTTACTGATTACCTAAGTAATCAGTTCAATGACCTAGGTAATCAGAGGAAAAGAAATATCATGTTACTGGTTACCTAGGTAATCATTTCAATTACCTAGGTAATTAGAGGAGAAGGAAGACAAAGAAAAGAAACAAATCACTGGTTACCGCAGTCGATGGTCCAGTGACCGCGGTAACTAGAATGTGATCCGAATGAAGAACAATGGACCGCGGTGCACAGAACGAGGGAATCCAGGTTTTCATTGGAAAATAATACTGACCGTGGTCATACGATTAACTGTTGAGTTTCTCGTATAAATAAGAGAGGTACTTAGAGTCCAAAGGGACCCAAGTCGGAAAATTCTGTCTGTGGCGGCTCAAAAGGAGAAAAATAAGAAGATTAAGAAGGGATTGAAGATTTAGAGGTCAAGCTTTGATTATGTCCATCTTTATTCATTCCTCTTTGACATTTAATTCAATGTTGGGCTAGTTAGTTTTAATGTGTAGGATGTAAATCTCTATTATATGAACCTGAGATTTCTTATTCAAAGTAACTGATTTTGATGCAATGTTTTATATTGTGTGTGTGTAATGCTTAATGTTTACTGGCCATGAACATTATGATTTCAAACCATTAAACTAACTCGGAAGAGAGGTTTAATGGTTAGACTATCATAATATAGACCTAGATTAGTTGGTTAACTGTTTAGGGAGTTGCACGTGATTATCATTCATATAACATTAGGTTGTTAACTATGCATCTCTGGAGGTGGTATTAGGGGACAAGACTAATAGGTATTGAGGTACCTCGGGAGAGGGCTTTAATAACGAGTGCTAGAACTCACAATGCAGGAAGTTAATGAACTGAAATAGAAATCGAAGGGAATACACAAGAGTTTACTATCCTAGACAAATTTTGAATATAGTTTTATCAATAAATTTCTATTGCCTTCAGTAGATTAAATTGTAATTTAGATTAAAATATATTAAACTCTGTTATGTGCCTTGATAAAATGAAAACTAACAGTAGATTAAGATTTGAGATAATTAATTACAATTCTGTTACCTAAAGATGATATCCGGTCTTACTGATTATTACTATTGTGAGCCCGTACACTTGCAGGGTCAGCAACACTCCTCATCAAGTGTATTGAAAAAGAAAGTTTCACAGCAAAAGGTTCATAGGACTCGGTCAAAGATGACATTAAATTATTTTGGGGCATTTCATGTTGGGTGGCATGATCATATTCTAAATGTGGTTGACGTCAAGGCCGACGGTAATTGTGGATATCGAGTCATTGCAGCAGGTTTCGGTCTTGGGAACGATGGTAGGCAACAGGTGAGAATTGATATGTTGTGTGAGCTTAACAGTTTTAAAGCCCAATATGTCAGTTATCTCAGTTCAACGAGAATGCAAGAAATGAAGAAATCATTACAATGTAACCAATCACTGGTTCCACTACAAAAATGGATGACACTACCTGACATGGGTTTATTGGTGGCAACTACTTTCAATGTAGTGTTAATCCAATTTTCTAGTAGCCAATTCATGACGTTCCTCCCTCTATGAAACGACGCATTGCCTTATCAAATGAGGAATATGATTGGGATCGGGTTTGTTAATGATAATCACTTTGTGAGGGTAAACATCTAATACTTTACTTTAATTATGGTTTGATAAATAATTATGCTTGTGACTAATTGCGTTCGTTGTATGTAGGTTTTGTTCAAACCTAATGCGCCAATTCCGCCAATATCAAAAGAATGGCACGTCATCAGGGATCCTCGGGCAGAAGGTTGGGCAAGCCACTACCGAGTGTTTGATGTTTGTAAAAAAATGATCCACAAACTGTAGAAATTATAAGTCTCATTAGTCCGTGTTAGGTGACATTTGAAAAATAAGTCTAAGGATATTACATACTCTTTTTTGTACAGGATTTTTTTGTAAGATATACTCTTTTTTGTATTAATTAATGTATCTTATTCCATATTTTGTAGTAATTTATAATAGCAGATTGTAACCCATAGGTGACTCTCGGGACCCACTTGGAGGGTCTCGGTACCAATTAGGAGGGTCTCAAGACCCATTGGGAGGGTCTCAAGACCCATTGAGTAGGTCTCAGCCTGGGTCTCGGCCACTCAGGCTGAGACCCACATCTTGGGTCTTGGCCACCCAGGGTCGAGACCCACTAAAATCAATGGGTCCCGAAACTCACTCTATTGTACATGACACTTAAACTCAATAGGTTGCTAATACACTCCAACAGCTGTACATGACACTTAAACAAAATGTACTTGGTTAGAAACATTTCAAAACTACATTTCAAATTTAATGTTAGAAGTCTAAACAAAATTACATTGCATATTTAATGTTATTTTTGAACATTACATATTAAACGTTAGAAGTCCAAAATGACACTTGTTTGAAGTCTAAAACAAAAATGGGTCCACTAAGCATCACGGGTTGCCCTCCACTTTCTTGAAAAAAAACGAAGAAAGGGCTGTGATGATCATGCATTGTCTGACACAATGGGGCTTGATGGTGTATTCGCCTCATCAATAGTACTGGACTGTGCTCCTCCAAGGTTAACACCTGCGAGCATATCAATCATACCCTCCACACAGCTACTTGCTCCCTCCAATGACCTCTGCTCTATAGTCAATGATGTCCATTGCAGCCTAATATCTAGTGCAGTCCTAATACGCTAACACAAAAAATAAATGTATTTAAAAGACAAGACGAATGCGAATATGTTTACATGTTCAGTATAAATAAAGAAGTTTTACCCAGTTGACATCATTGTCCAAAGTCTAACTGCCATGTTCAGCCTCAACTTTTGGGTTTTCATCAATAAGATGGGATATTGTTGAATACCACTTCATGTAACCTGGTGCAGAGTCCCATGGATGACGTATCACCTCCCCTCGAACACTTGCACCCAGTACATGGTTTTGCCACCTTTCAAATAATTGCGAAATAAACATATGCTTGACCAAATATTTACTTCCGATGGCACCTCGCTCAACTTTTATTGGCTCAAGTGGAACATCAAGTATTGATTATACATATCCTAGCTGTCGAAGAAATTTTGTGGTGCTATGACTTTACAACGTTTAAGCAATTAATGAGCCCAATATAAAAAGCCACCTTTGGTACAACTGCACCCTCTTATGAGTCCCTATACAGATCCTAGTAAACCTTAAAAAAGATGTAAGTTCCTTAAGTCATAAAGAATAAAGCCAAATACTTATAATTAAAGGAATTCAATAACATTTATTAATTACTTCGTGAGGATGTAACTGGTTGATTGTTCAACAAAGTGTAGACATGTATTCATCATTAACACCCATCTCCATCCTTTGGGTCCACATCATAATGTGCAGCAAATTATTGTAG
>JAJIYU010016191.1:0-12284 GCA_030144865.1 Tinospora cordifolia | reverse complement strand
TCATGTGCAAAATCTTAAAACAAAAGGAAATAAAATGGGTACATGCCCAACTTAGTTAAATACAAAAATAAAATGCGCAGCATCACTAACAACCTCCTCGGTGAGGCTTCAAATAACCGAGTCCTCCACGATGTCTGTCGACTCGTGCTGTCTCAAGAATCACTTGAAAAAGAAAGGGGGTGAGCTCGAGAGCCCAATGGATCATACCGCACATCACTAGCATTATTCAGACCAAAATACAAAACATGCAAACACTTTCATTACATTAGGGCGTTTCAAACACTTATTTGTTTTTCATCATAGTTAAGACCGAAAGGTTTGTGGCCTCGGTGTCCCCTTCGTGGTCCGGGAGCAAATCCGGAGGTACTGCTCGAAGGTCGGTTACCTTTCGGGACCCTGGCGAGGCGTAAGGTCCGAAGTGACACTCAGCCCGCAACCAGTCTCGTTGAGGACACCCACGATGACACCCTAAGGCTGGTCACTGTGCCGGTACGTAGTTCTTTTGTCGTAATTTAATCTTCTTTAGTTCCACAGACGAGGTTTTCAATCCATAACAGCATAACATGCACTAACTTATGCAATTAAAATCATATAATGATTCAAGCAATCTTATCTCTAGAAAACACATAACCAGACGTCATGATATCATGGCAATCATTCCAATCAATTCACCCATTCCTAGCAGGATACTAAGTGCAAGAGTAAAAACAACCATCATGTTTTATATTTAAAATCCAAATAATAGTAGAGAGTGTGGTAATCACACCCACATGATTTCTGGAGTCACTCACGCCTCTGCGTCGCCTCAACAATTGTTGATCTAAAACAAAAATCAAGATAATTAATTAATTAATTTTTGAGTTCCTCCTATTCACCCAAAATTCCCTATTTTTACTTCACTTTAGATGAATTAGATTTTCAACATCTAGAAATCCCTTAAAGGTTCGTTCCACCCTCAAGTAACTATTTTCTACTTCCATAGGACATTTCTAATCTTCTTATATTTACATTCGTATTAAAAGTAACTCTGTTACGAACAAAATAAGACTTCTCAATCTAAAATCTACGCTAATCTCCTGAAATATTAATCGTTACCTAAAATTATTTCCACTAACATCAACTCAGGGATTTCAGATTTATAAGAGTATATTTCTCTCAAAAATATTCCAGCTCCGAAACTGTTAATCTGAAAATAGAAATCAAGATCAAACTAATCAATTTCCAAGTCCCTTATACATATTTATAGTGAATAAAAAAATTATTCTCAAGCTGGAATACTCCTAAACCCCCAAAATCCTTATTTTTGTTAGACCTCAAAATAAATTGATTTGGATCAAAACAAAGGTTTTTTTTTCAAATCTGAAAATAACAAGTCATACTACTTTTATTTCTAAAAATAATTTATTCGTATTCAATAAATCCCATTTCAATTAAAATAAAGTTTTCATAATCTAAAATTTGAACTACTCCAAAATACTAATTTATCACATGAAAACCTCTAAGTCAATGCTTAAAATAAAATATTTATTTTCATTGAAAGTCATTCATATCCAAATAATATTTCTCTCAACCATAGAACTTCCAAATATGAGCCTCCAAATATTAATTTCAACTAACCCAGTAAATAAAACTTTAACTCACCCAACCTCTAATTTCAACTCCAAACCCTCCAAATTAGATCTCCAACTCAAAAATCTATTTCAAATTTAAACCATTGTTTCATAGTACATAAGATTAAACTAAACCATTCAAACTTTATTCAAGCGAAAGAAATAAGTCATTATACTTATTCCCAACACGTTCTGAACGTTGAAACCTTCGAACACCCCTTCGCAATTTGTTCATCACTAATTTGAATCTGAAAGGAAATCAAAAGGGTTCAAGTCAGTTCAAAACCCTTTCAGAATCAGTTAGACAAGGTTCGAAAGCTGTGCAAAACCCAAAACTAGGGCATCATTTGATTTAGTTCGTTCAGATCGCCAAAATGCGAAAACGCCGTTGGATTTTTCTTTACACATGGGACGTGCCCTGTGTTTCTTCTTCCTTGAGCAACACATACAAATTGCACACCAGATCGCACAACACACTCCAAATCGCACAATGTTAATCTGCTATTCCCGCTGGTTTCTTCTTCATTTCCTCACGAACCCACGACAGCAACAGCACGCAACTATTGTTTGTTCTTCATTTCGGCTTCATGTTCGTCTTCATCACCATCTTCAAGCTTCCTGATGCACTAGCAGAAACCCATCTTCTTCGTGTCAAACGCACAATCGGCATCACGCATTCATCTTCTTCGTTCATCCTCTTCTTCACAACCAACCGCACCTCACGGCCAGTAGCATGAACGCATACCCAAAACCATAGATCTTCATCATTCATTGTCTCTTTCGTTGTGTCCTAGAACGCACAAGGCATTAGTTTGTTCTACTTCACTCACAGATTGCACCACTCATTCCTCTTCTTCTTCATTTTAGTCCAAACCAGCCACAGATCCGAACCTTTTTCTTTTCCCAATCGTCTTTATCTCAACCACCTCCCCCTGTTCTTCGTTCTTCCAAACACGACAACAGCAACAACCATTTTCCAAATCTGGGTTTTCATTTTCTTCTTTCGATCGCCATCTACAAACCACCAAGCCTTAGGTTGCATTTTCAACTGATTTGCCCCAAATCTTTTTGCTTCTTCTTTCGTGATTTACATCTCCTCAAACACAAAATCCCCAAATCAACAAAAATTCCAAATCCTTTTTGTCTCCTTCCCTGTTCTTCATCTTCGTCCCTCTCCTGTTCGTCGCATAGAAATGCAGAAACACAACTGTGCGTTGCTGCATTTCTAGGTTGTTCAGTTCCTTTTTTTTTTTTTGAAATCCTGCTTTTGCTGTTTGCCCCAAATCAAACAAAGATTTCATTTTTTTTTATAGCTTGGAAATCAAATTTTTCAAATTCTTTTTTTTTTTTTTTTGTGCTTTGTTTGTGTATGCCCAACACGGAGAAAATTTCTCTTTATATGCAAGCATACCAATATATCTATTTTACTTGTTTTATTATTATTATGATTATTATTTTTGAAATCAACAAATTTTTAATTTATTCTATTAACCATATGACGTCCAAATATATATATATATAGTTATAAAACATGGCTTTAGCATTTTATTTTTCTTGGTGAATTTATCTCATAGTTCCCCGTCGACGCGTTCCCAAGCATTGTAATATTTTCATTTACTTTTTTTTTTCAAACCATAATCTATGCATACATTTAAATAAAATATGATTTTAACTCATTTATTTTTTCTTGAACCTCGTATTTTTATTTTTATTTTTTTATTTTTTATTTATATTTTACTTAAACATTATTAATTTTAAACTTTTATTTTCTACTCGTATTGCAAAGACCATTATTTATTTCTAACTGTCCATAATTTATTTCTAACAGTATTTATTTATTTAGTTTTTATTTCATCTGATTAATTTATTTGATTATTTTATAATTTAATATCTCCAAAAATGATGTGTAGGTTTTTTTTTTTTAATTTTTCGGGGTATTATAGTAGCATTTCCTATATGTCACTACTTGAGATTGTCGAGCTACAAGGCGGATCGTAGGTATTTCCAACAGTAGCTGACTGTGACAGCTCGACGTTTTTGGGAGACAGTACGATGCTACAGTAAGTACTCTCTCTTAGGTTGTGATGTGAGTAGCGATTGATTTTAGATGGTTATTGGAACCCTCTGAGATTGGATTGGATCACAGGGAATATTGAGAGGCATCTCAACCCTCTTCCGGTCTTAGACTTCGACCAAAACTAAATGAACGTTTGAAATGCCTAATGTTTGAAAGTGTTTGGAATGTTTTGGATTGGGTCTATATAATACATGTGATATGTAAGATCGATCCACTGGGCTTTTGAGCTCATTTCCACTTTATTTTTCAGATACATCGGGACGTAGAATATGATAACTTCTATTAGAAGACTTACAGTTTAATTGGATGCCTCATTGGGGAGGTTGTCCAAGATAAGAGACTTAGAAGTCATATTTTATGTATTTTATTGAATTATTTTAATGAATTTACGTTGGTTTTAACTTTAGTTGTTTTATCTTTAAATGACTCTTCTTGTTTAACAACTTTGGTTTTAATAAAATTCTTTTAAAGTTATTCCGCTGCATTGTTTATGATTTATATTGAGAAATCCGGTAAATGTCTTGAGAAATTATCTTGATTTGTGTGTTGTATAAAATATCTATCCAGACATTGACTTGAGAATAAATTGCTATGAATTTAATTTAAAGAAAAAGATTTGGATAGAACGAAAATTTTAAGTAGCATTCTGATTTTCAATGGATGACGATCCACACGTGAGATGACATGTGAACGGAGGTCCGGTTGAAAATTGGGGTGTTACAGCATGGAAACATTATATGACATGCTTGAAACTTTAAAATAAATCCTAAACATGGATTCTAAACATGACATGAGTGATTAGAACAAAAAAACATGATTAAACATGTTAATAACTGATATTAAACATGCTGAAATCTAAAGTAAACATGCATGACCATGCTAGGAATTCAAAATAAGAAGATAGTGTTCTAGAAATCCCTTCCACCTTAGTAGTGGTTCATTCCCCAAAAATTCAGCAAAGTTTTCCAACGTCTAGCACTTTCAAACACCAGCACAAATCACTTCAAACCACTCTCTAAAACATTAAAATCAAAACTTCTCAGGCAAGAGAGAAAAGAGAGGTAAGAAGAGGTGCCAAGAAGAGGTTAAAAACAAACAAAGAGGGAAGTGTCAACTCTTTGCTTTGGAATGAGAGGAATGTGAGCAAGAGGGGGGGTTTAATAGATGTTTATGAGCATAAGAGGGGATGTCTAGGTCAGTTTGGGCAGCTCACAAGGTTGGGCAAGTTTCCAAACACTCACTAAATGGTTTGCATATAATACGGCAACTGTGCTCATAGTTTGAAAATTGGGACCACAGAGGCTTTCTATTCATGTGTGAGCATATATGTGAGCAAGGAATCTTTCCTTCTCTTTGTGAGTATATATTTGAATAGAAAATTTTCCTATTTTCTCTTATGCACATGATTTAGATAATGTGATCACTTGCTGATTTTGTTTCCTTTATTGTTTTAAGTGTCACACATAGGCAACTTACCAATTGAGTTCATTTATTTGTGTGCCATGTGTGTATGGTGCATAAAAACTTTCTTGTTCCTTCCTTGGACGTCCAACATTGTTGATTAGTGTGTACATGATCTAAATTTGATGGAGACATGATCATGGTTCCAAAATTCCAATCTAGGCTCTTGAATCAACACGAGATACCATTCTCAATTGAGCTCATAGAAACTTTCTATTTTCTATTTTTTTCTTTGATTCTCATGCATATAGGAAACTTTTCTATATCTCTTTAAATCATCAAATCATTACAAATAGGCATGGAACCACTCTTCATGGTTTCCAAAAAATGTTTTACATCTCTTATAATTGGGTAGGGTGAAGGTGTACATGATCATGATGTTCCACCCATGTGACTTGCACATGCTTAAGGATGGTCATGCATTCATGGGTTCACAAAAATCAAATAAAAATCAATATTTCCTTATTTATAGAAAATTATGATTTATAACCTATAGTTTTGGAATCACAATAACTTAATGCACATTTTGAGTAATAGTTTGGCCCAAAGTGAATTTTCCTATCAAACTTTCCTTATTTAGAACCCATTGAAGTCACTTAGTAAATGGAAATCTCAATCTTGACCAATTCTCCTAATTTTTAGATATGTCATCTGTCTTGTTAGTTCATGTCATCCCGCTTTATTTCGAGTCATTTTGATTTCCCGAAGTACCCTAAACACCAATTCTTTCTAAATTTGGACCCCCTGAAGGGTATTTGGCAAATGAAAACTCTATTCTTGACTAATTGAACTGCTTTTGGGATATGTTGTTCAATTGGTTGGTTTAAGTCACTTTACTTCATTTCAGATTTTTTGGATCCTTAAGAGTCACTAAATAAGACTTTTAGAACTTGCCAAATTTAGGGCTAAAATGAGCCCAATTTCATTTTGCACCCAAATTCACTAAATAAATGATAAATTTTATTCAATTGAGTATAGAGTTGTTCAGGATATTACAACCTACCCTCCTTAGAAAAATTTTATCCTCGAAATTTGTACATAACTAAGGATTTCTAGTGAATAGGTGTGGATACTTGGTCTTCATTTCGTTTTCGAGTTCTCAGGTAGCTTCTTCCAACCCGTGATGCTTCCACAACACTTTCACCAACATAATATCTTTCGTTCTCATTCTCTGTGCTTTGTGGTTGAGGATTCTGACTATTGCTTGCTCATAAGTAGCATCATCTTGAACATCGGGTTCATAATTTCTGCAGTTTTCTTTTAAGGTCTAAGGCATAAAACCTCAACATACCCTCTAGTGTCCTGGTGAGCCTCTTAGACTTACTGACTTGATTTGTAGATTTGATTGGCAGGAACTAAGCAACTTTAGTGAGATGATCTACAATTACCCATACGGTGTTTTCTTTCTAAGTCTTATGGTATTCTTAGCATCTAACCTATGGTCAGTATACTTATCCCATTCACTTTCCTCCATTAGGCTTGTGGGCCATTCGTCTTGCCTTTTGTTTATTCTTGATCTGATGCAATAGGTCCAATGGTAAGACTTGCTACAAAGATAGGCTTATCTTTTATTTAGGGTCACACCCATCTTAAAGTCTTTAATTATTTCGTATAATCGTTTGAGGTTGAACATTTTCCACCTTCGACCCAGTGGACTTGACCACATGGCATGCTTTGGAATTGTTAATTCGAATGACTAACACTTTCTTTCTCGTTCGAATATTTAATATGGGGAAATAAGGGTTCTTAAGGAAATCATTTTCATTAATTGAAAATCAGAGGTACAAAACCTTATTCAAAGCCAAAATAAATGCTAACATATAGTGAGTCTTAAGAACTCTCTTCCAAAAATTAATTTTTTTTGCCTTAAGATTGGACTACTAGGGTTTCTACTGAGGGTATTGATCTTCTTGGGCTTCCACAATGAACATTTTAGCCTGGTTCTAACCACGACCCTGATTCTACCCTTGGTTGGCATTCTGTTGTTGTTGTCGGCCCTGAGAATGATCATTTTGACCTCCTCTCTGAGTGTTCTATGGCTGAGGAGCTTAAGTATAGTTGGGCAATCCTTAGCAAGATGACCCTTCTGTTTGCACACATAGCACAGCCCTTGCCTCCTGGCTTGTTCTCTAGACTCGTTTTTGGCTTGCCCTATTTCTATGAGGCCTTACCACTCTTATTCTTTTTATATGAATTGCGATTTTTTTCATTCATAGGACTCTAGTTCTTTCCTCTTAACCTTTGCTCCAGGTTGAGTTCTTGCTTTAGTATCAGAGCTCTTTCCAAGACATCCTTATATGTCTTTAAGCCCAAAGTCATAACCACTTTGCGGATCTTGATCTTGAGACCCTAAGTAAACCTATTAGCCTTCATCCTCTCCTCCCAGATCAGTTCCTAAGAGAGAACTTGGCTAACTTAGTAAATTTCCTCTCATACTCAGTCAAGGTGAGATTTCTCTAATAGAGTCTTACAAAGTCTTCCTGTAGCTTTTTTCGGGTAGCCTCCAGGAAGAACTTGTTATAGAAAATTTCCTTGAATTCTTCTCAGTTCATCTTCTCAACGTCTATGTCGGGGTCCATCATCATCATACACCATCAACTTTTGGTTGGTCTCTTGAAACGATGTGTGGCCATTGCCAACCTTCTTAAACCTGTCAGTATTCGTTTCATCAAATGCTCATATTATCATGAATCTAGATTCAATTTGTAGGTTCTCGTTCCGTTTAGTAACCTGAAAGTTTTTCTTCTAGGTTCTTTTCATGCATGGGTACAAGATTTGGTCTCAAAGCAAATAAATAGTTAAGCATGCATATCACGTAATCATACAATCAAACAGTTCACACTAGCACTACAAAGTTCTAGGCTTCCACCTAAGCTTTCAGCTTCAAGTTTCCTATATCACTCTATCCCTTCCACTTAGGCTTTCACCTAGAACAAAACCATACCCAAACAATTTCGCAAATTGTTCGATAACGTAGGTTCTCGAGCTCACTATACCCAACTGTCCCATACTATGAACATAGAAAAATCCGTTCTTCTAGAATTACCAATCATTCACCACACATGGTCCATTATTCTTTGAGTCTAGACTTCCTCCATACCCCCAAATTCCTATGCATCTCATAGTACATAGAAATTGAAAGATATAAAAGCTTCTCGGTCCTGTGTCTTGATCAAAAAATTTTCTATTTTCACACAAGTTTCAGTCTCTAGCATGTCCTAAAGATTTATGCTTTTGATCTACTAGGCCACCCCTGGCTACACCACGTTTCTACGTAGGGTCCTCTCTCTGGAGCTAAGGTTTAATCTGGTTGACTCACAACCTCTGCCTAGTCGAGATACCACTTTGGCATTTTTTTCGACTTCTAATTAGTTTATTGTCTTAATTTTTTTTCACCTTCTAATTTTCTTTTATAGAAAGTAAGAGTATTCTTCAACTTAGACTACTCATACAAGCTGGTGGAACAACCTCCAAATCGGACAGCGAAATCGAAGTCTATCTAACACCTCAATTTTTAACTGGACCTCCTGTCATGTGTTATCTCACGTGTGGATCGTCGCCCGTTGAAAATCGAGATGCTACTTGAAAATTTTGTTCTGTCAAAATTCTTTTCCTTAAATAAAGTTCATGACAATTTGTTCTCAGGTCAAAGTCTAGATAGATGTTTTATACAAAACAAGAGATCAAATAGTTTCTCAAAACATCCACTGAATTTCTTAGTACAAATCATAAATAATGCAGCGGAATCACTTTAAAAACTTGCATTAAAGCAGAAATATTAAACATATAACATTGTTCACAAATTTAATCAACTGAATTTAAAATCAAATGAATACATAAAAATCGTTTAAGAAAGATTACAACCCTTTTGATCATTTCTTCGCATGTATCGGCCGTAGCATTCAAGTAATGTCCTTTGATTTTACTCGTTTCGGCCTGTGTTTTAAAAAGTGCTTCGGCACAAAATAGGAAACGGTCTCTCCAACACATAAATGGTTGGGAGTTCACGTTCTCATCATCCTTGGTAAAATCAAGTCCACCGCGAAGACATTCATAAACTGCTTTACCGTAGTTCTTAGCGGATAATCCCAATTTTGGTTTAATAGTACATCCCAATAGGGGACGACCATACTTGTTTAATTTATCTCTCTCAACTTGGATGCTATGAAAATACTACTTCTAATACCATCTGTCCTAGACTACCTACCCGTGAGGTGTCCAATCAAAGTGCGAGTCTTCTGACGTGGGTTACAGTATTCTAAGTCTAGGTGTACCTGAAAGATAAAGTGGGAGTGAGCTCGAAAGCCTAGTGGATCGTTCCTACACATCACATGCATTATACAGACCCAATCCAAAACATTACAAACACTTTCAAACATTCATTTGTTTTGGTCGTAGTCTAAGATCGAAAAAGGATTGAGATGCTTCTCGGTATTTCCTGTGATCCGATCCAATCATAATCATAGAGGCCTCAGGTACTGGTACCATTTAAAATCAGTCATATCTTAGTATCACAGTCTAAGAGAGAGTACTTATCATGACATCATATAGTCTCCAAAAGACTTCGAGCTGTCGTAGGCAGCACCAATTGGGAATACCTACGATCCGCCTTGCGGCTCGACAATCGCACCGATACGTGAATTCTTAATAAACCTTCGTCTTATTTTAGTTTTATAATCTAATTCAATCACACCAAAACATAGCTCATATCATGGAAAATAAATCGAATAGTGCAAGACATTAATATCGTAAAATGAATGATCAAATAATTAAATCTAGATGCATAATTTCCTATACATGGATACAATGATTAAGTAATTATTTATCACACATCATTCAAGCATACAAACAATTTAAATCAATTTCCTAAAAATACTAACAACATAGAATTTATTCAAACAAATGTCTTGAATTTTAAATCCGTATAATACATGTGAGTAAGGAAGTCATGCCCACCTGATTTTGTCGGTCTTCAAGGCTCCTTGCTTTCTTTTGAATAATTCGATACTATAGAATTATCAAATCTGAAATTTAAAAGATCAATAAAAACTTTCTAAGTTCTTGATTTATATTTAATCTCATTTAAAATTATTTCTAAACCGAAATAGTTTCTAGATTGATTATAAAATCTAAATATTGATTTCATCTAATTCAGAGTTATTTTTCATTTATGTTCTAAGTCTTCAGTGTTTTTCCAAATCTATGTTCAAAATACTTTTATACCTATATTTTAGAAAATCGTATTCTCACTAATTTACACTTTTAATCTAAAATAAAACTCTTATAATTAATTTACAAGTTTCTATGATTTATTAACTTCTAAATAAATTTATTTAGACTAAAACTAATAAAAACACTAAAACTTAAATTTTAGTTCTGCAATTAAATAACTTATGTTCAATAAATCTTATTTTACTGAAAATAAGATTCTATGTCTTAAATTTGAACTAAATCCCAAGTTACTAATTTCTTATATAAAAATCCCCAAGTCACATCGTAAAATAATTTATTCACTTCATGAAACTTTATTCATTTGCAAATTATATTCTTTCCATTACAAATTCTTAGATTCTAAGTCTTAAAATAAAATAATTCCATCTTAGGACTTTGCTTAACTGATTCAATAAATTTTTATTTAAATAAAGAAAATTTTGATGTTTATTATTTGCATCCATCTTTCAAATAAGGTTTTAATTTCTAATCTTCAAATTTCTTAAATTTCGATATTCATATTCTAATATCTATCCAAAAACTCACATGGATCAAAATAATAATTTTAGCATAAAAATATTTATCAAGGCTTCAAACTTCATATTTTTAGCTATTGAAGGTTCAATTTTTTTTTTTCAAAATTTCATTTTGCGCATCTAAGATTAACTAAATAATTAGAATTTTGATCTATATAAAATTTAAAATTAAATTTAAAAATATTAATAACTTTTAGATTTGAGTCCGAAGCTCGAGCATCCTTTGTCGTCCTTGTTGCGCAAACAACGCCCAACGACGAACCCACCTCGCAGCTGCGAACATTCCTTCTTCTTCAATCACGATTAACAGCCACAAGAGAACCAAACTCAAATCACGTACTATTCATCCTCTTCTTCTTTCTTCATCCAACCGAACCAAAAATCAGAGAATCAGATCCAAGCGCCCAAGATTCAAACTAGAAATTTAAACCAGAAAAATGCCCTCTTCTTGATCCATGATCAGCAACCACAAGAAACTGAAATCAAACGCACATCCACAAATTTTCACCGCCATACTTCTTCACTGACCAACTCCTCCATTTTTTATGACCAAAAACTAGAAATGAATTCTTTAAAACTATTACTTCTTCTATGTGTGCTGGACACACGAACTAGACCGAGAATTTCAGTTTTCCTCTGTTCTAAGCAACCGAAAATCTGAATCACGCCCCAAGTTATGAAAACTCTCTTCCGTTGTTTTGTTTCATCTTCATCAAGCCCTAGAATGAACAACGAAACCCATATCCTAACGTTCGTTCATCACGACCAAGAATGGCAAAAAATCTGGTTTCTTGCCTCTGTTTTAACGCACCCAAAATTCAGAAATCAAACCAGAAATTTTATCATTGTCGTCCCTGTTTTTCATCACTGAAACCCATAAATTTAACCCAGAAAATTCAGCTGCTTGTTTCTTCATGCTTATTGAACGCCCAATCCGAATACAAGACCAAAATCAGAATTTTTTTTCTTTGTTTGATTTTCACCACCAGACCAACTCCAAATCATCACAAGATTCATCATCTAACCGAACCCCATCCACCAAATTTAACAAATCATGGTTCTTCATTTTCGTTTCTAGCAGCTCACAGACCAGATTTGCACACCCACGGCACACACGGCTGCTGGTTTCTTCTTCTCTCGAAATCATAGTAGCAGCAGGCCCTTCTTCTTTCTTGTGCGACTGAAACACAGCAACACAGCTATGATTTTCGTTCTCCCAAACAGAGCACCGCCAGATTTCTTCTTCAGAATGCTTCGTCCTCGTGTGACCAACACCCAATCGCTGCCCTCTCTGTTTTCTTCGTCTGTTCGTGCAGCCGACCTAAGAACAACAGTAGCAGTGTTGCTGATTTCATTGTCTTTTTCATCTTGTTCCTCTTTTCATGGACC
>JAJIYU010016190.1:0-12275 GCA_030144865.1 Tinospora cordifolia | reverse complement strand
TAATAATAGAAACATAATCTAGTAATGGTGTGCCCAAAAGTACCCCACATCAAGGTTCATTCATTTATCAAATGGCCTTTAATCATTACGTTCATGCTCTTATACATATTAATGTTTAAGTAACATCATAAGGCACAAAAATCAAGAAAATAAGGATTGTAAGTTCTGGCCCAAGTCCATCAGTTGGTGTACTGGTTTCCTGCATTTGAAAAGAGGAAGGGGATGAGCTTTATGAACCCAGTGGATCATTCTAATTCATAAACAATCTAACAATATAGCAAGCTCATCATACAATCAATCACTTCATTACATTAGGCGATACAAACAATAGATTGTTTTTAGTTGATCAAGGTAGGGTGGCCGACCCTAGTGTGATTTTCTCACCTTACCAAGTAAATCTTGCGAGAATGTGACTAGTTTCCAGGCTATATGTTTGTATGTTCAGTAGTTTGTAAACTCGGAAGATATGCAAGGTATAATCAAGTTTCTTAAGTGTGATCACACACCCGTCTCTTAATCAAAACATTAACGCAAGAACCACAATTGATTGTCCTTAGGCCAGTCAATCCCTCCAAGTGTGTTGTTAGCTTATTATAAGTGATGTTGTATTTGGTTACTAACATATTTATGTATATTAAATGATATTACTCTAAAAGATAAATCCTTCATACCCTCATGTATAAAGTATAATATGTAACATTCATTTAATCTTATCTTTACCATGCTTGTATTTTATAATGGCATATTCTCATAGATGATACACATCTGGTAACTTTATGTGCATGTCATTCCATGCACGAACAACATGATGTATATGCTCTAAATCTATTATGGTCACTTGCATTTGATAAAAGTAAACAACATACATTCAAATCATGTTCTCATTATTTACATAATCAATTCAAATATAAACATTTAGTCATACGATCAATAAAGGGTGCATAACACTACCACATAGGCCATTCTATATATAATATGCAAGCAAATATGATTCAATAGTGTGTGAGTTAAAAATCATCTCCACCTTGATTTACAAGCTCTTCATGTTGCTTGATGCTCGTGATGGTGTCCGTCCTTCGAGATTCCTATAAAAACACTTGAGGCTTAGTTGACATTCAATTTAGCTCCTAAACTTGGCATTGGGTTCAAAATGACCTCTAAAGTGATCTCGGATTCAAAATAACTTGTAAACTTAGACTTGGGTTGTCTGAGGTCCAATATATGAATTACTTCTAAAGTATACTAAACTTCAAGAGGCCATAACTTGAGTTTTGGGACTTCGCTTTATGCTATTCTTAGGTTTATCTTGTAGTGCTCGCCACAAAGAATATCATGGCAATGACTGTTTTCCTCAGCCAGATCCATGTTAGAACAGAAACGCACATGAACCTGCTGGTTTGTGAATCTATCTCATTTTTGTGCAACAAGTTTTTGAAGGCCAATTCGGGGGCTCTAGATGTTTGATTTGGGTCATTCTTGCATCTATTCTATAGTAAACTTGACAAGGTTCTACATGGTAGTGGCAGTTTCCTTGGATCATGCCTATACCATTCCAAAAAGAGCATGAAAATCACTATTCTGTAACTAATGTTGGATAGTAATTTAAGCCTTGGTTTGGAGGCTACGATCGTTAGCATTTTGTGAATCTGGAGGAGTTGAAAAGTTTATTCCAGCTACTATTTGATGGTGAAGGGTTTTGACATTTTGGCCATTCTTTGGTCTTCAAAAACTTTCCAAAGTAGTGTGGTCTATTTAGGCCATAATGTACCTAAAACTTTGCATGAAATAAAATGAATAGAAAATAAGATTTTAAAGAGACTAAGGAAAGACATAATACCTCAACTTTAACCATTCTTCCCTCCAAGTTTTTGTGCTCTAAACTTTCTTCGTCTTCCTTTTCTTCTAAGCACACTTCAAATGCTTTAATTTGTTGTGGGAAGAATAAAGGGAGTGACTCTCTATTTATAGTAGAGCTTTGATCATTACAACTAGTGTTTAGAGTATGGTGGGGGCTGGGTTAGAGGAATGGAGAGGTAAGGGGGGTTATGCATGCTTGCTTGCAAACAATTATAAGTATTGATGGTAGTGGTTGAAAAATACTATTCATGTACTTTAAAGCCATCTTTTGGTGAATTTTTGTAAGCAACATGGTAAGGTGCGTCATCTTTACTACTCATCACACTATTAAAATAATTAATTATTTGATTATTTAATTTTTATTTTTACACTATTTATAATTTATTATTATTTATCATTTATTATTTAATATTGTTACTATTGTTTTATTTTTATTATTATATTTTTCACCTTTATTTTTTTAAGTCTCCTTGGCATCTTGAGCATTTCTACATGAAACTTGTTGTCTAATTTGATCATTTTACCTTTCAAATAATTTTTTGAAGTTTATTGTAACCGTGTCATACTAGTTGAGTAGTCCAATTCTTGACAATAGTAAACCTTTATTGATCAAGGTTATTTGACACTTAATTACAGCCATCTTGGGTATTATTGACTTAGAAATTTTGGGGTATTACAATACTATACCCCTCCCCCCCCCAACCCAAAAAAAAAAGGAATTTTTTCCTCAAAAATTAAAAGGATTAATTACATGTATCGTGTGTGATGTCCCAGTCAATTCTTTCTCTGGAAGAGTCTTGGGTACTTGGTCTTGATCTCGCTTTCTAGCTCTCAAGTAGCTTCTTCCATTCGATGGTATCTCCATAGTAGTACCTTCACTAGTGGAATGTCCTTGTTTCTTAAGCTATAAATCTTTTTGTCTAATATTCATATTACTACTTCATCATAGGTGGCATTGTCTTGCAGCTGAATGTCTCCATGGTGAATGATATGAGATGGACTCGGGTGGTACTTTCGCAACATGGACACGTAGAACACATTGTGGACACGTGTTAGGTCTATCGTGAGCTCCAATTTGTAGGCATTGTCCCCAACTCTTTGAATGATCTCAAAAGGACCTATACACCTTGGAGCTAACTTGCCCTTCATGCCAAATCGCTTGATACCTTCCTTTGGGATTACTCGAACGAAGACTTTGTTGCCTTCTTGAAACTCTAGGGGATAATGTCGTCTGTCTACATAGCTCTTTTGGCAACTTTGTGTCGTGGCTGATCTCTTCTATATGAGTTGAACCTTGTCATTTGTTTCCTGGATTAGATCAGGTTCGGCTAATATTTGATCTTCTTGTTTAGCCCAACACATTGGTGATCTATGTTTTCTCCCATACAATGCTTCAAATGGAGCCATTTGTATGCTATTTTGATAGTTGTTGTCGTATGCAAACTCTGCTAGGTATAGGTGTTTGCTCTAGTTCCCCTTAAAGTTTAATGCGTGGGCTTTGAGCATGTCTTCGAGAATCTAGATTACCCTTTTTGATGGACCATCTGTCTGTGGGTGGAATGCAGTGCTCATTGTGTATTTAGTACCCAAATCTTTCTTTAGGCTCTACCAGAATTATGAGGTGAAACATGCATCTTAATATACTACAATGGACTTTGGGATGCAATGCAACGTCACTATCTCCTTCATGTATAGTTCCCCTAGCTTGTAGATCGAATCTGTATTCCGTATTGGCAAGAAGTGTGCGACTTTGGTTAGCCTGTCCATGATCACCCACACGATATTCTCACCCTTCATGTTTTTAGGGAGTCCCATCACAAAATCTATGGCGATGTTCTACCATTTCCACTCTAGTATTGGTAAGGGTTGGAGTACACCAACATCAAGTCAAGCACGTTGACACATACCTGGCCACATCTCTCTTCATGCCCTTCCACCAATAGGACTTTTTGAGGTTCTGGTACATTTTGTCTCCTCCTAGGTGTAAGGAGTATCTGGTTTGATAGGCTTCATCAAGGATGGTTTGCTTTAACTGGTCATCCTTAGGTACACAGACTTGTTCTTTGAGTCTTTATATGTCATTGGTGTCAGTTTTGAAATCTTGATGTTGGTTTGCTTGTATGTCATTCTTAATTTTTGTTGTCCACTTGTCTAGCCCTTAAGCTTCAAGTATTTTCCTTGGTAGCTTTGAGTCAATAGTAATGATTGACAAAAATGCACACTAATCCTTTGCTTGAGTGTCGTTGTCATTCTCCTTATAAGTTTTCTGACTTAGGGCATCGGGTACTACATTTGTGTTGCTAGGGTGGTAGAGTACTTGAAAATCATAATTTTTAAAAAATTCCATCCACTGCCTTTGTCGTAGGTTTATGTCCTTTGGTGTGAAGGTGTACCTGAGGCTCTTGTGATCTTAATACAACTCGAACTTCTCCCCATACAAATGGTGTTCACATGTCTTTAGTGCAAATGTTATAGCTCCTAACTGAAAGTCATGCATGGGGTGGTTCTTTTCGTGAAGCTTCAGCTATTTGGATGCATAAGCTACCGCCTTTCCTTCTTACCTTAGTACAGGGTCCAATCTGTTGCATGACGAATTCGTGTATAAGACATACCCCATTTCGTAGGTGGGAGTAGTGAGAATGGGTGCTGAGGTGAGCTTCCCCTTCAGGCCTTGGAAGGACTATTTGCATTTGTCATTCCATTCAAACTTCACACCCTTCTGTGTCAACCTAGTCATGGGTTCGACCAATTTGGAGAAATCCATGATGAATCTTCTATAATATCTTGCCAGCCCAAGGAAACTTCTAAATTTCATCACTGTCTTGGGTTGTTTCTAGTCAGTGATAGCTTAGATTTTGGATGGATCTACTGTGATTCCTTCTTCTGAGATGACATGTCTTAGGAACTTCACCGATTTCATCCAAAACTCAAATTTGCTATACTTGACACATAACTCATTAGCCCTCAACATTTTCAGTACCAAGGTCAAATGTGATTTATGTTCTTCATGTGTTTTGGAGTAAATGCCACTACAAATTTGTTTAGGTAGGGTTGGAACACCCTATTCATTAGATCATTAAATGTTGCTGGAGCCTTTTAAGTCCAAAGGGCATTACTGTGAACTCAAAATGTCTGTATCTCATTTCGAACGTCGTCTTGGAGATGCTGGTCTCTTTGATTCATAGTTGGTGGTATCCATATCTTAAGTCAATCTTCGAGAAGTAAGTGGCCCTTTCAGTTGATTGAATAGATCATCTATCTCGGAAGAGGGTAATTGTTTTCACAATAACTTGGTTCAATTTTTGATAGTCTACGGAAAGTCGCATTGAGCTGTCTTTCTCATTCACGAATAGTACAGCTGCACCCCATGATAACTCACTAGGCCTTATGAAACCTTTTTGCCTCAACTCATCTAGTTGGGTCTTCAATTCGATTAGTTTGGTCAGTGTATTCAGTAGGGTGGAATGGCTACTAGGATTACTCTCGGTAGGAGTTCAATCTCGAACTCGACACTCCTTGTTGGTATAAATCTTGGTACTTCATCAGGGAACAGTTTGACCTATTCCTTTACCACTTGAATATTCTCAATAGAAGGCATGGCATGTGAATTCTTTTCCTCTGCTAATTTTGTGAAGTCACCCTTGTCTTCTATACATCATAACAGGTCTGCCTCATTTTCCTAAGTATTTTATATTATTCCCCTAGATTGTCACTAGCTCTTCAGTTAGTAATTTTAATGTAACTCTTCGCTTAAGGTGGTCTAATTGAGAACTATATTGGGTGAGTCTATCCATTCCTAAGATCACAATGTACCCATTGAATGGTATGATGGTTAAATATGTTGTCAGTAGGTTTTTGTCCATGTGGAACAAGCATGCTTCAAGACTATAGTGGCTCCAATGGGTGTGGTTATGTGTAAAATAGTCTTTAAGGGTATCCTAACTAGTTGTAGTTTATTCACCAAATCTACAGATATAAAAGGTTTACTAGCACCATATCGATCAACACTTTAACACTAATATTGAATAGTAAGAACATATCCTCCATCACAAGAGCTAGTTTAGTGACCTTGGCATCCACTGCATACACCCTTGCTTTTTGTAACTACCACCGTAACTGAGGTGCTATTCGGTTCTAGTCCTGACCATTTGCCTGGGTATACGGTTGGCAATTTGGGCAATCTTGTGCCTTGTGCCCTTACTAGTAGCAGTTGAAACATTGCCTTTTCTTGTGGGCATCCTCCTTCTTTGGGTCTAGTTTCCTAGTTGGTGCGATTTGCTGTACGTTCCCTTGGCTCGACTCAACTTGCTCCCTAGTTTACTGGGCCTGGTTTTGCCTGTATGGGGCCTCTTAGGTAGCTGATTATGACTTCGACCATTATTACTTAGTTGTAGAGGCCTCTTCCCTTTTCCCTTGATTTGGGTCTCAATTTCAAGCTCCTTTTCAATGAGTTTTGCCTTATCTGAGACATATTGAAACATCTTAAGTTCAAATGGAATGATCACCTTCTTGATGTCTATTTGAAGGCCCTCCATGAATCTACGAGTTTTCTTTTCTTCAGTGGACACACAATCCAAGTGAAAACATGATACTTTCAAGAACTCGGCTTTATATTCAGCCACAGTGATCACCCGCTATACCAGATACAAGAAGTCATTCTCCATTTGTCGTCAAACTGGTATGGAGAAGTATTTGTTATAGAACCTTTCTTCCAACTTAGCCCATTCCATGTTTTTCATGTCCACTGTCGAGTCCCTCTTGATGGAGTCCCACCAGTAAATTGCCAATCCAATTAATAAATGTGTGGCCAGCGTCACTTGTCAGGGTCTTTTAATCTCAGTTATGTCTAGGTCCCTACTAACTTGGCAAAACCATTTATTGGCCTCAACATTTTCTATCTTCCCATTAATCTTTCCCTCATACTTGGGGGACCTCATCTTTTGAAACTTTGCAAACTCCCTATCTACTCGATTTTGTGTAATCACTGGTGTTGCTGCCACTCAAGCATTGATGCGATCTAGAATCCGCCAAGTAAACTAAACCATTTGTTTGGCAGAGATCATTACCGCTACTATCATGGGGTACGGTGGCGATATAGCTTCTGTAGTCTGAGGAGTGGGTCATTCCACACTCTCTTAGGGGCTGCTTGCCTTCTTGGTGCCATGTATATGATTTACACGTTCATTAGTTAGGTGACATTGAATTCCTAATTCCTTATGACTTTACACTTCGTGTTGATTGGGTTTCTAGTAAAAGTTATTTAGGTTTTCTTTGAGTCATTGTACATAGTTACTTGCGATATAGCCACAGTGCAAAGGAACTTGGTCCCCATTGGGTACAAGATTGTTGGGGTTGCAACATGATTATACACTTTAAAGTGCTCAATATAAAGTCAAATCATACAATCAATCATCATGTTAGATAGTGAAATCCTAAGCTTCTGCTCGTTCCTCGGGCTTTCTAAGTCCCATACAAATGTCACCTATCGATCAGAGAATCCATAGAAGATTTCTACTATACCCAACACATTTTGCAAACATCCTGTCGACTAAAGCCTCCAAATCTCCCACACATTCGAAAGTCCCATACCATCCTAATGCATGGTCACAAGCTCTTCGAAAGTTGTCAGTTATTCACTAAACAAGGTCTGTCGTTTGCTGAAAATGAGCTTCTTCCACACTCTAATTATAAGTTCCCTACGAATCCCATACCAAGTAGAGACCGCAAATGTAGGTTCTTCTCAATCCCAAATTCTAACCAATCTGGCACAATCAACTTTCTTGTCTCTATCTTATTCCATAAAAGTTTTATATTTCATGATCTATTGGCACATATTCTCATACCTCCCTATCTAAAGTTCATAACTATGCATTGGAGAAGTCCAACGCCTACCCCTGTACGTCATTCGCCTAGTATATCTAATAATTAAGCTTTGATACCAAGCTATAACAATTCTTTTTTGATTTGTGTCTTAATCTTATATCTCATCTTAAACTCACATAATTATTAAAAAAAAACATTTCAAATTATTTTCTTATACATAGATGTGCATGGGAGAGTGGAAAACCTTTTTGAGTATGTATTAGAAAAATAGTTCATTTATTTGAAAACTTGTTCTTCATCTTTGACTAATTGGTCAAGCTAGTGGGACAACCTCTAGTGTGGGTGGTAATACTAAGTTTGCTTAAAAAACTGTCTCCCTAGAGTAGGATAACCTACCTATCGTTCAATGTTTAACTTTATTTTGGACAACGTCTACTCACTATCAACTTGAACTTGTAATCTTTGTCTCAAAACTGTTAAAACAATTTTCTCCATATTCTAGGGTGCTACTATTATTTGAGTCATTTTTTTATCCCACTAGTTTATTAGTTTTAAAACTAGTTTTTACAGTATCATTTGTGTCATGAGCATCAATAACAGAAACATAAAGTAGTAATGGTGTACCCTAAAGTATCCCACATAAGGGTTCATTCATTGATCAAATGACCTTTAATCATTACATTCATGCTCTTGTACAAAATAGTGTTTAAGTAACATCATAAGGCACAAAAATCAAGAAAATAAGGATAGTAAGTTCTAGACTAAGTCGATCAGTTGGTATACTGGTTTTCTACAATTAAAAAATGGTAGGGGATGAGCTCTATGAACCCAGTGGATCATTCTAATTCATAGATAATCTAACAATATAGTAAGCTCTTCATACAATCAATCACTTCATTACATTAGGCGATACAAACAATAGATTATTTTTAGTTGGTCGAGATAAGGTGGCCGACCCTAGGGTGATTCTCATACCTTTGTTCAACTAAATCTTGCGAGCATGTCATTGGCATCCATGCTATATATCCCTATGTCCAGTAGTCCATAGACTTGGAAGATATGCAGGGCACGTCAAGTTTCTTAAGTGTGATCATACACCTGTCTCTTAATTCAGACGTTAATGCGAAAACCCCTGTTGATTGTCCTTAGGCCAATGAATTCCTCCAAGTCTGTTGTTATCTTGTTAAGAGTGATCTTGTATTTGGTCACTACATATTCATGCATATTAAATGATATTACTCTAAAAGATAAATCCTTTATATCTTAATGCATACGAGTATAATATGTAACATTCATTTAATCATATCTTTACCATGCTTGTATTCTATAATGCCACATTCTTATAGACTATACTCATCTAATAAATTATGTGCATATCATTCCATGCATGAACAACATCATGTATATGCTCTAAATCTGTAATGGTCACGTGCATATTATCATAGCAAATAACATACATTCAAATCATGTTCTCGTTATTCACCTAATCAATGCAAATATAAGCATTTAATTACAAGATCAATAAAGAGTGCATTCCATTACCACCTAGCCCATTTTATATATAATATGCAAGCAAATACATTTAAAAAGTGTGTGAGTTGGAAATGATCTCCACCTTGATTTACACACTCTTTATGTCACTTGATGCTCATGGTGGTGTCAGTCCTCCAAGATTCCTATAAAAGCACTCAAGTCTTAGTTGACATTCATTTTAGCTCTAAACTTGGCTTTACGTTCAAAATGACCTCTAAAGTGATCTCGGGTTCAAAATAGCCCATGAACTTTGACATGGGTTGTTTAAGGTCTGATTTACAAATTACTTCTACGGTATACCAAACTTCAAGTGGCCATAACTTGAGTTTTGGGACTCCCTTTTATGCAATTCTTAGGTCTATCTTATAGTGATCATGATGAAGAACGTCATGGAAATAACCATTTTCCTTAGCCAAGCCCATGTTTGAACAGAAACAAACATGAAACTGTTGGTTTGCGAATGTATCCCATTTTTGCGTGACAATTTTTGGAACGTCAGTTTGGGAGCTCCAGATATCTGATTGGGTCATTCTAGAGTTTATTTTATAGTACACTTGACAAGGTTAGACATGATATTGCCGATTTCTTTGGATTATGCCTACACCATTCTAGAAATTGTAAGAAAATTACTATTTCATAACTAATGTTGGATGATAATTTCACCCTTGGTTCGGAGGCTACAATTGTCAGAATTTTATGGTGCCAGAGGCGTTAAAAGGCTTATTCCAGCCACTCTTTGACAGTGAAGGCTTTAGACCTTTTTGGGCATTCTGTGGTATTCAAAGTTTTCCCAAAGTGGTGTGGTTTATTTAGGCCATAATGTAACTTAAAGTTTACATGAAATCAAAGGAATATAAATAAGCTTTTAAGGATATTAAAGAGAGAACTTATATCTCAACTTTAGCTACTCTTCCCTCTTAATTTTTGTGCTCTAAACTCTCCTCCCCTTCCTTTCCTCTCAAGCACACTTCAAATGCTTCAATTTGTTGTGGAGAGAATGAGGGAAGAGACAATTTATTAATAGTAAAACTTTTATCATTAAAGCTAATGTTTAGGGCATGGTGGAGGCTAGGTTGGAGGAATGAAGAAGTAAGGGGGTTCATGCATGTTTTTTTGTAAGTAATTGTAAGTATTAATGATGGTAGTTGAAGAATACTATTCATGTACTTTAAAGCCATCTTTTGATGAATTTTTGTTAGCAAAATGGTAAGGTGGGTCAACTTTAATATTCATGACACTATTAAAATAATTAATTATTTGATTTTTATTTTTATACTATTTATCCTTTATATTATTTGTTATTATTATTGTTGTGTTATTCTTATTATTATATTTTTTCACTTTTATTTTTTTAAGTCTCCATAGCAGCCTAAGTATTTTAACATGAAGCTTGTTGTTTAATTTAATCGTTTTGTCTTTGAAATAATTTTTTTAAGTTTATCGTATCTGTGCCAAACTGGTTGTGTGGTCCAGTTCTAGATAATGGTCAAACTTTGTTGACCAAGGTTATTTGACACTTAATTACAGTCATCTTTAGTTATTATTAACTTAGAAGTTTTGGTGTATTTTAGATTGAGGGATATAACAAGGAGAGACTATAGAGAAATGGTACGATTGTCCTGTTATGCCTCAACAATTGAACCAAAGTGTGATTAAGAAGCTTTGGGAGATGAAAGTTGAATAAATGCAATGCAAGATGAATCAGAACAATTTGAAAGAAGCCAAGTGTAGAAACTGGTTTCATAACCTACTGAAATAAATGTCATCAGAATGAAATGGATATTAAAAAGCAAAATGGATGAACATGGGAACATTACAAGAAACAAAGCAAGATTAGTAGCATGAGGATAAACTTAGATCAAGGGAATTAATTTTGATGAATCTTTTGCACCTAGCAAGGTTTGAATCCATTAGAATAATCCTTGTTGTAGCTTGTGCAAAAAGGTTTAGGCTATAGCAAATGGATGTAAAAAGAGTTTTCCTAGACGGGTACTTGAATGTGGAAGTCTATGTGAAAATAAACAAAAGGTTTTGAAAGCGATGAATTCCAAACCATGTAGATTGTCTTAAGAAGGAAAGATGTGGATTAAAACAAACACCTGGTGCATGGTATGATAGACTTACATCCTTCCTTACACTCAAAGGGCACATTCAAGGTAATGTGGACAAAACTCTATTCCTTAAAATTGTCAATAATCATCTTGTGATTACTCAAATTTATATTGATGATGTAATTTTTTAGATTTACATCATCTAAACTTACTAAAATGTTCGTTAAGTTGATGAAGGAAGAGTTCAAGATGAGCATGGTAGGCGAATTAAACTACTATTTGGGTTATGGATAATGCAAATTCCGAAAGGTATTTTTATATCTCAACCCAAATACACTAGAAATTTAGTTTATTGGTTTGGACTTGATAAAGCTAAGCATATGAGGACATCAATGAGTAGTAGTACAAAAATAACAAAATACATGGAAGGAAACAACATAGTCTTGAGGTTATATGGGAGCATATTAATAGTTTATTGTACTTAAGAACTACTCAACTCGACCTAAGATGTAGTGTGGGGGTGTCTGCTCGATATCAATCAACACCAAAGGAATTCCATTTAGCATAAGTCAAACGTATAATTAGATACATTAGTGATACTATAGAGTATGGAACTTGGATGACTAGAGATAGTAACCTTGACCTAGTTCAGTATAGCAACACTGACTAGCAAGTAACCTAGAAGATAAGACAAGCAAAGTGGGGGAATGTTTTTATGTTGGAAACAATCTTGTAGCATAGATGAACAAGAAACAAAATAATATATCGCTATTTATGGTTGAAGCTGAATGCATGGTGGCAAGCAGCTGTTGTGCACAATTATTGTGGACGAGAAAAATGTTAAATGATTATGGCACTAAACATGAAAAGATTGGTACTATATTGTGACAATAAAAGTGCCATAGATGTCTATAAGAATCCATTACAACACTTACGCACAAAACAATTGATATTAGACATCATTTCATTAAAGAACTAGTAGAGCACAAAACCATTATCCTCAAGCATGTT
>JAJIYU010016189.1:0-12290 GCA_030144865.1 Tinospora cordifolia | reverse complement strand
TATATATATATATATATATATATATATAAAGGAATTTAATTAATGCATTGGGACCCACCATTTTATTGGTGCTCTCCACTTCTTTTCTTGCACAACTCATTTTCTCCTCAAATTTGCTCAAAAAGGAAAGAGAGAAAAAAAAAAAGAGAAGAGAAAAGAAAGAAACAAGAAAAAAAAGAAACAGAGAAGAAAAAGGAAAGAAAAGAGGAAAGGAAAAGCTACTAGTTTATCGAGGATCAGACATTTTGAATAAAGTATTTTTACCTCTTTTTAATTCAAAATTATTATGAAAGTTATGAAATTTAGTTTTTCTAGTAAAATTTTCACAAAATGTGTTGGTTTATTGTATGGCCCAAAATTAGGGTGTATTTTTTCTGGAAGTAAAAATACACAATATATATATATATATATATATATCATTATGTTCATATCAACAAGTAGAATACAGATGTATAGTTTATTTGCACAATGTGGACCATAAGAATTTATATAATAATTGAAAGTTGACATATAGGAGGTATGCTTATTAGCACTGAAATTTGAGTTAGTGGGTACTAAAATGACCAAAATGAAATTTTGAACTCAAAGAAAATAAAATTAGGATTTTTGGAAAAAAATGAATGTATATATATATATATATAATTGATTATGTAATGTTATAAATATAACATTATCTATAATTAATGTTGTATAGCATTATGAATCACTTCACATGAAAAAAATGTGACACATAGAAAATAATTAATGTTTTCTATTTATTGTATATTACAACAAATTTGTGAAGAGGTTGCCTAGTGTATACCAAAAGTCAAATATATGTTAACAGTGTGAGCTTTTGGTATTTGGGACTCAATATCAGGAGATGTGATCGGTGATCGAGAGAGCGTAGACAATCGAACTAGTCCGTGAGCAGTAATTTAATGTATTTATTTAATCTTTTATTCTACTTATGGTTATTTCATAATTGGGTGCTACATGCATTGCATATTGCATTGAGATAAAACTAATATTCAGATGTGTCAACTTGGTCTCAGAATGAGAGGTTCTGAGGTGCGGATATTGGACCATGATAGTCCTGATATATAAGTATGGATCACCTGGCCTCAGGATGAAAAGTTCCCAGGTGCGGACATTAGATCTTAATAATTTTGAGATAGAGCTGATCTACAAATCTTCAGATGTGTTGACCTGACTTAATGATGAGAGGTTCTGAGATGTGGGCATTGAATCATGATAGCTCTTAGATAGGACTGATATAAGAATCTTTAGATGTGTTAACCTGGCCTAATGATGAGAGGTTCTGAGGTGTAGACATTGGGTTATGATAGTCCAAGATAGAGTGGTACCGTGGTACACTCTGGATATATTTAGAGTGGTGCATAGCACACTCTATTGGTTCATGGGTGGCAACTGTACCACCTAATCGGTGGGCCATGATTGTTGAGATACGAGAATATGGCCTGGTTGGTAGGCCATGATCATCGATTGATATCACAGTGTGGCATGGACAATGGTCACGTCCGTCCGAAATGGCAGTATGACCAAATGATCCTTAAAGTGAAAGAAGTATGCCGAGTTTAGATATTAGATCCTTGAATCATGACATACTCCATGACATATTAAGCTACTGCATTTTATATGAATGATTTTACGTGCTATTCATTGTTGCATTTCATTTGAATGCTTGAAATATTGCTTGTTGCATTGCATGTAGAATGCTAGACTTAAGTAGATATATCTTTTGCTATTCACTGGCCTCATGTGGATATTGAGCTCACTGCTCTTAATATTTCAGGTTCATCTGGTGTGGATAAGGGGAAAGGTGTGTTGTACATGTGATCTTTTTTAGCCTATCCCTAGTAGGTTGTTTTGTTATTTTGCTATTTTGGTAATTTAAATAAGTATGTACAAGTTTTGAAAAAAATGTAAAGTTGAACTGGACTCTATAATGTAATTAATGTTAAAGACTTCCGTTGTTATTACATTATTCTGCTTAACTTATTATTGTTGCACTATGAATACTACAAATATTTTGAAGGTAAGGCTTAATAGTAGTCAGCAGGTTTAACTGAGGAGTAGATTTGTCTGACTATTGTGCTGGTCGGGGTGCCCGTTTGAGGTTTTAGAAGCAGTCCCAACACAACATGCATCAAGTGCCTAAAATCATAGCCATTTTCATAACTTAAACACATATTCTCATTATTTGATGTGTATCAAGGTCTTACACCCATTTCTAGCCTCTTAAGCATGTTTAACCATCAATTTCCAGCAAGCTACCTTGCTGGTTTTTGACTCATACATGCATCAAACAACACCTAATTAGTGATCATGCTCAAGCATCCGTTAAACATGCATATATCCTAATTATTTCATGGATACGAGTCTTATGAGTGTGCTATTTTATAATACTCCAATATTAACATTATATGTAACTTAAATCCCCATTTTCTAGCAACCTAACTTGCTGGTTTTTTGTTTTGTTTTGTTTTATTTTTATTTTTATTTTTATTTTTTGACATCTAATGCATGGAACCCTCTCATAACTTGCAAATACACTCACCTACCATTCAATCATGCATGTACACTAGTTAATTCATGCATACAAGCATTATTTATGAATTCCTTCATTATATTCTAGCCTTAACACTATATGTAACTTAAAACTTTATTTTCTAGCGGTCTAACTTTTTAGTTTGCCTAAAAAATTTCAATATATTATAAGGTTCTACTTTCTTTATAATTAATCCTCATATAATGCATGCTTAATCATGAGTTTCATGCATGTACATGTATACTTAGCTACTTTTCTCTAATATGCATGTAATTCCACTTCTTTCTTATTGATTTCATGCATATATATATATATATATATATATATATATATATATATATATATATCATTCTAACACATTAGATTGAATGTTGAGAAAAGAAAGAATCACTAAAATAGAGTAGAATGTTATACCTCATTACCATTGCCCTAAATTGCCTAGTTGATGATGAGTCTTTTAAAGAGGCTTATTAGATTCTTTTGAGATGATCTAAGGACCTATTTTAATGGTGGACTTAGACAAGAATCTCAAGGCTTAATATGGTTAAGAAGGTGAGAAACGATGGAGAAAACACCAAGATTAAGAATCTAGAATAGGGTTTTACCTCGTTGAATAGCTTGATGAGAACCTATTGCATGAAATATCAATTTTTTGTGAAGTTTCTCTTCTTGTTAACTCATGGAATGACTAGTGTGAGGAAGGAGAAGATGCAAGTCCATTTTTGGGAAGGGAGGGAGATAAATGGAACCGTTATTGGATAGAGATAGGATTAGGAGATTGTATTTGATAAGGAGATGAGTTTAAGTGCTTATCTTTTGTATTATTTGATTTATCCAAAATCTTTGCTCCCTAATCTATATTTGGACGTGGGGGAAGATTCTAAGGATCGATTTTTCTAGTTTGTATGCATTTAAATGTCCCTTTTTGTATACAATTACAAATTACACCATAATATAGCCTTTATACATCTAAATACACCTATTTTATATTTATGTGCCAATTTAAGTTTATTAATTCTTTTAATGGTTGATGAGTTTAAATAATATTTTTAGTTAATTGATTGTTTTATTATTTTTTAATGTATAGTACACTCTATTTACACATATAGTTGATTTCATTAACTTTTTACTAAATAAATTCTAATATTTTTCAATAAAATATCTAAGTCCTTTAATAATGTTCTATTTTGTATAAATTATTCACAAGTCACTTTTATTTATGTACATATGTCAGTATTTAAGTAAAATGATCGTTTTATTCCTGAGTGATAAAATTATTGTTTTATCCCTGAAGGGCAAATTTTACTTTTGGACCTTAAAAATTTGTCTTTGGTTTTTCTTAGCCCTAAGAATTAAAATTTACACGTTTTAAGTATTTTATTTTATGTTTATTTACTTTAACTATTATTCAAAAAGTTTTATAAATTCTTGGGGTATTACAAACCAAGAGCATGTGGTGGAAGTAATCCAAGCCACCTTTCACCAAGTTTCATAATATAAGTCATATGTCACCCAAAATGTATGCCAAAGTTAGCTAAAAATAAGGGTCCCAACACTTTGTTCCAACACTTGATTTTGAACCAACTTTGGATTGCTCTTAGGGAAGCACAGTGAACAAGTATGGTGCGAAACTAGTGGGGATTGAAAATAGGAAGTGAAGAGGGGAGAAAGCCAACAGAAGCTTGAGGAACAAATTTTCGACAATAAAGAACGATGATCACAAATAGGCTCATTGCCTAGGTGTATAAAATTTGAACTATTTCACCAATGATTTTGACATTCGATTTTAATGGTGCTATGATGGTTTTCTATGGGGATTTTTTATTGTAAATTAATTAGTAACATATGGACTTATGATTTATAAGAAGAATGGATAAAAATCACAAGGAAAAAGTGATGGAAACATGACCCAAAACTATGACTAGACCATGACTTTACACTTTTGGGTTAAGGAAAAAGTAAGAGTTTATGACAAAATTCATGATTTCTTATACTTTTGACCTTAGATATCATATAAATGTACTCAAAACACCCAAAATATTGATGAATATTGTAACATCTCGAAAAGTTTATATAAAATTTGAATTTTTTACATAGAAAATTATACAAAATTGACGAATGAGAATTTTGGCAAGTCATCGTTTACTCAAATGAGGAATAAAAATTAATTTAGTTGATTTTTGGAAGAAAATATATGAATATAATGTATATTATGAGATATCATAGCCAAAATACAAGGATATGTGCAATTTTTGATGAAAACAGGATTAGAAAGTCAATTGTGATCGAGATTTGACAAAAATTCGAAAAGTAAGCAAGAAATTCGGCTGAAAAATAAAAAAAAACTAAACTTAAAATACATCCTACGGTCCACAATTGATCTGCCAAAATCCAATGAATGGGATTAAAACCAAAACGAACGCCCAGGTGCACTGGATCATCAAAATCCAACGACCAGAGATTCATGTACGAAACTCGAGGATGATCGTGTAGCCATAACGAAATTCGTTGATTGTGAAATTAGATCCGCACACCGTGATTGAGGAGCATCAGATGATCGAGATCAAAGCTGTGTAATATAATCACGAATTGTGCTGCCCTCAAGGATCATCGGATGGTTTAGATCAAAGCCGTGTTAGATATATCGCGAACTGTTGATGCGCTCGAGGAAATCCAACGACCGAGATTCAAAGTCTCTGATTTTTGTTGATTGATCCGAGATCAATCCAATGGCCCAGATCAAATCCGAAATTTAAAATACGAAAATTACCGAAAAAGTAACGAAAAATTCAAAAAAAAATTTGAAAAATCCAAAAAATAGGTTTCTAATTCTGAAAAAATCCAAAAAATTCTCATTTTGCTCTAAAAATTAGAAAGTACGAAATTAAGGAAAAATAGGGTGTTTTATTCAAAGAAGAACACAAAACTTTCTAATTTTCTCCCTTTGAAAACCTACATAAACCCCCCTAGGCTCTCAATTTTATTCATTCCAAAAATAAGAGTTGAATTCTCCTCTTGTTTTCTCTAAGCCTTCTTCTTGGCACCTTTTCCCATCTTCCCTTCGTGTGTGTGTGAGAAGTTCTTCTCTCGAATTTGGGCAATTAAGTTGGGCGATCTTCATTAGCATTAGTACGTGGGGGGAATTGCTTCCAAAATTCTGGAAGAAAGCATCACAAGGTAGAAGTGATCTAGAACACCCTTATGTTCTTATTTGAATTCATGGCATGCTCATTGTTGTGTGTTTTTCACTGAATTCAAAGATTTTCAACTTTAGTTCTAGAATTTTACATGTTTATTTCAATATTTCAGTGTTGATTCGTGGTTGAGCAATCATATCATTCATGCCATGTTAGTATCATGCTTAGGCTTCTAAATTAAAGTATGATGCATGTTTTATGAGTATATCATGAATTGACTATGATATTCTGAATCTTAGTTTGATTTCATATTCTGAAGTTTATTTTATGAGATCTATGAGAATTAATCTAAGATGATGGAAATAATAACCACTTACCATCATAGTGGTCATGGCGACACTATGAATGTTCTTTTCATATGAGTTAGGTCATATGGTTTTCAGACCTAAGTACTTGAGGGTCGTGTACCACTGGTGGGTCACCATGTGTAACGGGTTGATACCGATATGTGCCACTAACAGGTTGATGCTGAGTGGGCCCTATTTACTTAGTTCAGAGCATCAAGGGATTAAACACCCTTTTGGTCTGAGACTCAACTTAAACAAATTGTTGTTTGAAATGCCTAATGATTGCAAGTGTTTGAATTATAATTGTGTTATGAGTTTGAATATGGAAGATGGTTGTTCGAAAAGGATCCACTAGGCTATGTGCTCACTCCTTCGTTTCTTATTTTTCAGGAACATGAAATCCATGGAGCAGTTGAATATAGATAGTTTCTTAGAAAGTTTCTACAGTATTATATTTTTAGAATTTTTAGGGCATGTTACCCAAAGTTTTTTTGCTTTTCTATTGAAAAGTATTTTGAAGTCTTCTGTTCTAACTATTAGTTCTTTTTGAAGAAGTTTAGCACTTTCAATTTTTCTATTATGAATAAAATAGTTTGAATTTATTTATCTCTTTTAATTTGCCTTGATTTTATGAAAAATTTGTATTCTTGAATTTTATACAAAGGCATGAGATATTGAAAAGTAAAGAACAAGTGTGTGTCACTTGTAATGTAGCACTAGCCCGACCTGTTGTTTTGTTAAGTCTACTATCAAGAGAACGGTGGCCATGTACACTGCTTAAAGATACGCGGGTTGGGGTGTTACAAATATACCCATTTTGACCCAAGAAAATGGAGTGATAACAATATAATATATGTAAAAGCTCACTATTTTATACAGTTTTATGTTACAAAGGAAAACTCGACTTCGCCCCAAATTTCAACCTTTGAAAAATAGAATTAAATCAAAGAATTCAAGAAATTTGTAAGAATTTTGGTAAAAATATGTCAACTTAGAAAAGTTCAAAAAATGTTATGTAAATGCTAAATATGTACAATTTCTATTAAAAATTAAGAAAACAAACATAAATAAATATATTTTATATATAAAAGTATACATACAATAGTTTTGAACATGTATTTTAAACATTAACAATGTTTAATGCTTATCGTGTATGTTAACTTAAAATTGTTTAAAAAAAATGAGAAATTTATTGTCAAACCCTAATAGTTGTGTAAACATAAGCCCTAGTTCGAATGATTGTTGGCTCCCTAGTTGCAACAAACACAATTATATTCAATGTTCTTTATCAATTATATTAGATGATTCTTGTTTCTCATTTTTCTCTCAAAGGCTCTCCTCTTAGGCTCTCAGATTTCTTCTTTATCGTCTCTCCTCCATATTACAACTCTTTCTTCTTTTTCTTGGAGAGTTGCTCACCAATTGTACATATCTTGACTTCAATTTTCTTCATTTATAGAAAAAGTTTTGTTTTTAAATTGCTATGATTATATCAAAGAATCTTAGTACACCATATAGATTCTTTCATAAAAATATAAATTTTTATGACTTTTATGCATCTTTTCACAAAAATCTTTGAAACTTCAATTTTATGTGAACTTCGTCAATTTTTTTTTAAGATCTTGACGAAATTTTGTAATTTTACATTTACAGGTAAACTTTACTTTGATTGTCTAAATTCCTTATTAATTTGACTAAATTTGTCAAAATTGCCTAATTTTCATACTATGATTTTATGTAAGTTTGGACCTTGTAGGTGATGGATAAATACTAAAAAAAATTAGAATAAAGGGGTACATGATAATTTTAACCAAAAGAAGTAAGGTATAATCATAGAATACTCAAGAAAATGACTGAAATATTGGGATTTTGATGATATTTCACAAGATAATTGCTGAATTTGTGAGAATGCTTGAACAAGAAATCTCTGTGAATAATTTCTAGCATTTTTTTATATGTTCTACATTAAAATTATGTTGAATTGCATTATAATATATTTAATTGCATGAAATGCTGATTTAAAAATTATTTTATCAAGAATTATGGCATTGCATGTGTGAAAATTCTCCAAGTTTGTGAGGCTTTGCCTGAACTCATGAGTGGACATTGAGCTCTAGATTTTCAAGGTTGTATTGGGTCTGTTGGTTTGTGTCTCAGATTTTCAGGATGTCCTGGATTTGTTAAGCAAGATTATTGAACTCTAGATTTTTGAGGTTGCATTAGATTTGTTGGCTTGTGTCCAAATCTTCAGGATGTGTTGGATCCATTAAGCATGGTTGGTTGCAATTATGACATGCATGATATTATAGAATGTTATGTATTATGTATGATATATTTGCATGATGTTTGGTTTAATCATGATATTATATTGTAATAACTATTGAATTGATAATTGACATTTTGACATTTGCATGCAAACATATTTTGGGGGCATATAGTTAATGTAGGTTATTACTCACCGAGCCATGTTGTACTAGGCTCACTACTTACACTATTTTTTAGAAACATCAAATCTAGGCAAGGGTGAAGTGATTGTTGATTATTAGTTTACTTGACATTTGTATTGTTTCTTTTTGTTGTACCTCCGCTGTGTATTGTAGGTCTTTTTGTATATTGTTGACCTACTATGTTAGTAACTCTTAAGGAGAATGTAGTCACAGATGACTTATCTCGAAGGTATGCTCTTCTTACTTCTTTAAATGCACGTTTATTAGGTTTCGAGCATGTTAAGGAATTGTACGCCAACGATCATGAATTAAGTGATATTTTTCATGCTTGTGAAAAGGGAGCTTTTGGAAAATTTTATAGAGTTGATGGTTATTTGTTCAAAGAGAACAAGTTGTGTATACCAGCAAGCTCTATACGAGAATTGCTTGTCAAGAAATCCCATGGCGGAAGATTAATGGGCCACTTTGGTGTTACAAAGACTAGCAGTTTTACAAGAACACTTTTTCTGGCCTAGGATGAAATGTGATGTGGAACGTGTTTGTGACCGTTGTATCATCTTAAAAAAGGCTAAATCCAAGGTTTCACCTAATGGACTTTATACACCCTTACCTATACCTGATAAGCCATGGGTTGACCTATCCATAGATTTCATTTTGGGTTTACCAAGGTCCAGGAAAGGTCGAGATTCCATATTTGTTGTGGTTGACAGATTTTCTAAAATGGCACATTTCATTCCCTGCCATAAAACAGATGATGCCACTTATATTGCTGACTTGTTCTTTCGAGAAGTTGTCCGTCTTCATGGTGTACCCAAAAGTATTGTTTCAAATAGAGATGTAAAGTTTCTTAGTTACTTTTGGAAAGTATTGTACGGAAAACTTGGAACTAAGTTACTATTTTCTACAGCTTATCATCCCTAGACTGACGGATAAACAAAGGTTGTCAATTGTACATTGACTTAATTGCTTAGAACCGTCATTTAGTAGAACTTGAAAAATTGGGAAGACTATTTACCTTTCATTGAGTTTGCCTATAATAGAAGTTTGCATTCTTCTACAACATATTCTCCATTGAAATAGTTTATGGATTTAATCCTTTGACTCCTTTGGATTTAATACCTTTGCCCATTGATGCCAGGGCAAGTTTGGATGGAAATAAGAAAGTTAAATTGGTTAAAAAGCTTCATGAGCATGTCAAGCAAAACATTGAGAAGAAGAATGAGCAATATGCATCCAAGGCAAACAAATGCAGATGGCGAATTGTTTTTGAACCAGGTGACTGGGTGTGGGTGCATATGCGAAAGGAGCGATTTTCAGCTCAACGGAAGTCCAAGTTGCATCCTCAGGGGGATGTCCCATTCCAGGTTCTTAAAAGGATCAATGACAATGCCTACAAAATAGATCTTCCTGGTGAGTATAACATTAGTGCCACATTAAATGTTGTTGATCTTTCTCCTTTTGATGTAGGTGATGATTCGAAGATGAATCCTTTTGAGGAGAAGGAGAATGATGCAAATTATGAAGTTGATAAAGATGACACGAATAAATTAATCAATGGTGATGATGATGCTTTGCAAATTCCAAGAGGACTGATTACAAGGGCCCGTGCCAAAAGACTTAAAGAAACACTACTTGGGATGGTTCAAGACATTTGGGCCAAACAAGGTGTTAATGGTTTTGCCAACTTTAATATAGGCTTGGATAATTCAAAAGGAGTTATGAGTGTTATCCAAGTGCACGATAGTCAAAACTATAAGAAATAAAAAGAGCTGTAGTAGAAATGTATGTGTGGACAGAATAATTTAAGTCATAATCTCATTAATTTGAAATGAGAAAGTTGGTTATTAGTTATTATTAGAGGTTTTACGAAATTAGTTAATTTCCTATGTGTTATTGGTCTTTTATGACAAACATTTCAATTTTTAAGGTGTAATAACTATGCAATAGTGTATTTGTGTTTGGAGTTAATGTATTGTCCATAGGAGTTACTAGTGGAGTTGTGATATGTATTAAGTGTCAATTAGTGCAGAGTCTTCAATTCTCATGTGTAAGTTAATAGCTATTTATTTTTGTGACTTTTTGTATTCCCTGGAGTTACACCCATAATTTTTATAAATTGACTTGCTCCTCTTTGAGGAGGGCATCAATCAGTAAAGTGAGTATTTAATCTGAGCATTTCAAATTTGAGAGAGGCTTTCTCTTATGTTCTTCATCGAACTTTTCTAGACTTATCAAGGATTGATCAACCTTATGGCATTTAACACATTGGATTCTTGTTTATTTGTTATTCAAGGGTTCAAGTGGATCATTAAATCTGATTTTAGCTTTCTTGGGGCGAGCATACTACCTTGAATGGGGGTTCTTAGGATCTAATTCCTAGTGGGTCTGCATCATATTGTAATTGTTGCTTTTTAGAAATTTGAAAAGTGGATAATGATCCAACTTTTTAATTGTTTAACTTTCCAAATAGAGTGTCATCCAAGTAAAACTCTTTATGGCCAATGAGTGCCAAGTGTGCTCTTGTACAAGAATATCTTGTGGTACCCAATAGATCCTTAGATTGACAAAAATCTTAAGACAGTTGTCATCTTGGAATAGTTTCATTTTGGTAGTTGTAGGATAAAGCAGTAGCACATATGCTTCACAACTAATAGCGTAGTACTCTTCTTCTTTTTTTCCTTTTTTCGATGCAAAATATTGCTACCATTATGGTGCAACAACCCTCTCTTTCTCTCATTCCCTCTCTCAAGATTCCCCTCAATGTCATAGGCATTTTGAAACAAAACTTATCGACTAATTTGATCGTTTCAACCATTGAATAATTTTTCGAATATTCTCAATATTTGTCATGCTAGTTGAGTTAGTAAGTTTTTTATTGTTATTAATTGACATTAATCGTGATCAATTAGGATTAAAATTATAGTAAATTGAGGCTAAAAATTTTTAAGTATTATATTATCCAAGCTTTATCCTATAAAATTGATCACCCATAATCTGGTCCATTGGCTTAAAGGAATTACTTACTCATTTGAAAAAGAAGTGTTTAACATAGTGTACATACGCAAATAAGACATCAAGTAAAACAAGAAAATAAGACATCAAGTTTTTCAAATTCGACAATGGCCGCTTAAAGTATAATATGGCTAGCTAAGCTAAAGAATCCACATTGTGGTGAAAGTAAAAAATGTGAAGTGATGAAAGATAATGAGACGATCTTACCATTAGCAATTAGTATCCATTTTTTGTCATATTTATTTGGATCATGTAGACTATGTTTTTAGGAAAATTAAATAATCATATCCACCATTTTTTTGTGTGTAAAACCCTTTTCATCATGAAAAAAGAAAGAAAGAAGATAATAAAACTATGAGACCGTGGTGAGTTAGAACTTCACATTATTCCTAATTATTCTCACGTTAGATTTTAAACAGTAACCTAAATTTACCTTCGGTTCCATCATACCTAGATCTAATTATATGTATGTAATGAATTTATGATGATTGCTTACTTAAGATTTAGTTGATTGTTTAAAATAAATTATAACTTATCCTCTATGTATCACAATTGTGTTAGTCATCACTATAGTGATCCAACTAAACGACGATCATGTTTAATGACAATTAGTTGCATTATTATTATTGTTGTTGTTGTTGTTTGTGTTAAATACTGGAATATTAGTTTGACACTAAAAAAATTGATCTTTTAGTATTTTATGCTTCAAGTTAACAATAATTAATTAAACAAGGTATTGACTACCCAAACTTTTTTTTTATTTTTATTGTTTTTAAAAAAGGGGGGGCGGGGGGGG
>JAJIYU010016188.1:0-12330 GCA_030144865.1 Tinospora cordifolia | reverse complement strand
AGAGTTGAAAATTTCTCTTGCTCTCTCTCTTTGCCTCCTTCTTGGCAACCTTAGTTCTAGTTCTTCTTTGCTTGAGCTATTCTAAATAGTTCGCGAAGTAGTAGCAACGAATTGCTACAAATAATTTAGGAAGCGATCTCAAAGTGAGTTTATTTCCTTTCTTTTAATTTATTATTTTGACTTAGATGATGCTTGCTTGTTTGGTTACCTTGATTGTTTTTTTTCTCTTTCTTGTCCTTTGCATTTATGTCATTCAATTATCATGTTGCTCATGACCAAGAGAGTATGCTTTGTAGTTGCGTCTTATACAATCTTCTACATCAGAAATTGAAAGTCGTTTTTCCTGTTTGAGAGAGTATGCTCTGTAGTTGCGTCTTGTACGATCTTCTACATCAGAAATCGAAAATTTGTGTTTCTATTGATTCATGATGTTATACTGTTAGTATGTTTAATTACTGTTGAAATATTTATTTACTATGCTCTTGCACACACAAAAAATCAAATTAAATAAGATTTCAACCACATACCGGTACGGGAGACTTTCTGTGTTCCATGTGGAATTGGAACTGGCTGTCAATACTGACACCAACATGGAACGAGTTTCAAGAATGATCCCACTAGAGATGGGTTTGAGTTTCAGAATTGATCTCTCTCCCTAGATCTGGAGCACAGAGGTTATTCTCGTTCGGTCTAAATTACGACTGAATTAATATATTGGTTGAATCGAATTAATCTGTGAAAGTGTTTGATATGCTTGCATTGTTTGGTTGAAATAATAGATTAAATAGATGGAATGATTCACTTGGCTTTTTAGCTCACCCCCTATTTTTCACATCTTAGGGAATTAATCAGCTTACGATGAAATTTATCTATTGAAAGTTTTTATTCATTTCAATGTAGGGCACATCGGCCCAAGCTAAATCATGTATTTCAGTTTTGAATTTACTTTTTGTTGTAATGGATTATTGTACTCGAAGTTTTCGAATGAATAAATAAAGAATCTTATTTACCATGATGTCATTTTGTACATATACTAATGTACACAGGAACCCTAATGGATTTGGGTCCAAAAAGAAGAAAATGTTGCACGGGCCCCTTCTCCCGGGCATCCCAAGATTTTTTATCAAAGAGAATTGAACCGTCAGATGACGTGGAAGATGATACTTGGGAGGTAGGGTGTTACAAGTTTTTAATGGGGGGATGTTTTATGATCTTAATGCTTATAATAGATGCAAGAAATGGCCTTTAGATTAGAAGTTTATGGGAGAAATAGACACTTGAAAAACAATGGAAAACATGAACCCAAAATTTTGTTGTGACTTGGCTGAAAATTCGAGGGATCAATTCAGTGACCAAATCTCAATATTTTGAGATGAAATTTGGTAGAAACCTCACTAGGTATCCCACAACAAGTTACCAAATTTTGTCTAAATTCGAGTTGGATAAGTGGGTCAAATTATGCGACCAGTGACCGTCTGTCACATAAAAATAAAAAAAATTACAGTTTTTATTATTCTGCTTAAAAACTCTATCAAATAAAACCCAAAAATCTAAATCTAAAATTATAGTTAATGGCTAAAAGTTTCAGTTCAAATGTGAAAAGTTTTGCGAAAATCTAAAGCATGGATTGATAGTAAAAAAATTGACAAATTTGCTGCGCAGAGAGAACAAAAAGTTAAAAATTTGGCTAAGTGTTAAAATTTGGGGATTTTGACCTAATTTGACCCAATTTGACTCAAATTGACCAAATGTGATCAAAATTGATCATGTTAACCAATTTTGACCGAGTTTGACCAATTGATCAAAGTTTGACTAGTTGATCGAATTTGATCGAATCGAATTTGGGTTGATCGAGATGGATTAGGGATAGTGGAACAAGGATAAAGCCACATTTCTAAAGAAAATTAAAATTAAGTTTAAATAATGCAGGTTCGAGTATATATTGCAGGACTGAGCTGAGTGTCAACGGGACATCACACGGGACCCAAGGCGAGTAGTTTAAGTCAAGTGTTACTTTAACTTATATTTCTTACATAAAATATGTGTGAAATGACATTGATTAAATAGTTTCATGTGATTTGAGTTACATCAATTGGTTTGAAGTATACTATAACACCCTGCCTCCCGAGCGCCAACATCCATGTCATCTAACGTTCTAATTTTTTTTAATCAATAATCTTAGGCCGCCCAGGAGACGGGCCTGTGCTACATTTTCTTTTTCTTAGACCCAAATCCATGAGGGTTCCTGTGTACATTAGTCTATGTACAAAATGACATCATAATAAATAAGATCATTTATTTATTTATTCGAAAATTCTGAGTACAATAATCAATTATAGCGAAAATAAAATTTAAAATTGAAAAACATAATTTTGCTTGGGGCCCACATGCCCTACAATGAAATAAATAACAATGACAAATAATTCTCCACGTTGGCAGATAGTTAATTTCTTGAAATGTGAAAAATAGGGAGGTGAGCTAAAAAGCCCAGTGAATCATTCCATCTATTTAATTCATTATTTCAACCAAATAATACAAGCATATCAAACACTTCCAGGAATTAATTCGATTCAAACAATATATTATTTCAGTCGTAATTTAGACCGAACGGGAATAACCTATGTGCTCCAGATCTAGGGAGAGAGATCAATTCTGAAACTCAAACCAATCTCTAGTGGGATCATTCCTAAAACTCATTCCATTCTGGTGTCAGTATTGACGGCCAATTCCAATTCTACATAGAATACAGAAAGTCCCTCGTATAGGTACATGGTTGAAATCTTATTTAATCTTATTTTTGTGTGCAAGAACATAGTAAGTAAATATTCCAACAGTATTTAAATACTCTAACTGTATAACATTCACATTCACAAACAAACATTCTACATGGAATACAGAAAGTCCCTCGTATAGGTACATGGTTGAAATCTTATTTAATGTTATTTTTGTGTGCAAGAGCATAGTAAATAAATATTCCAACAATATTTAAATACTTTAACCGTTTAACATTCACATTCACAAACATTGACTTTTGATTTCTGATGTAGAAGATCGTACAAGACACAACCACAGATCATACACTCTTGGTCATAAATAGTATATTGATGCATGATAAATAATAGCTCTAACAGTATAACATTTATATTGACTTTCGATTTCTGATGTAAAAAATCGTACAAGATGCAACTACAGAGCATACTCACTTGGTTATAAGCAATATAATAATTGAATGACATAAATATAAAGGACAGGAATAAAATCAAACTAATAAAACAAGCAAGCATTATTTAAAGCAAAATAATAAATTAAAAGAAAGGGAAAGAAATTCACCTCGAAATCGCTTCCTAAAATCTTTATAGCACTTCGTTGCTACCACCTCGCAAACTATTTGAAATAACTTAAGAAAAGAAGAAAAAGAACCAAGGTTGCCAAAGAGGAGGCAAAGAGAGAGCAAGAGAAATTTCAACTCTTGTTTTGGGATGAGTGAAATGGTTAAAGTAGGGGGGTTTATATAGAGTCATTTTTCAACTAGTTTTGTCTATTTTTCCAATGTGGGACTATAACAATATTATATTCATGAATGTATTCCTTTACACATATACTCTTCTATATAATATATGCATATCTTAATATCATACTAAATAAAATATTATATTCATGAATGCATTTCCTTTACACATATACTTTTCTATATATATTAATATCATACTAAATAAAATATTATTTTCATGAATGCATCTAATTAATACTTTACAGACATACCTTTCTATATTAATATCATATTAAGTATATTAGTCATAATATTATTTTCTTATTTAAATAGAGAATAGTATATTTACTCAACATTTCTATATGTCTAATATTAATTAATACATATCCCTATATACTTGTATGTCAATTAATTAATTGCATATCAATAAAATATATATATGCACCAATAAAGTGCCACATACTTAGGTATTAATTAATATATATATATATATATATATATATATATATATATATATATGCATGTGTCTATACCAATTAATCAATTAAAAGACATATGCATACATATATATACAGAAAATAGTCGGGGTATTACATTTACATAGATATAAACTGATAGTGAAGCTATAAGCTCGAGGTCGAAGCACAGGGTCAGGGATACGATGTGATTGGATTTAGATTCGGGGTCTGAGCGTCGAGGTTAGGACATGTAATCAGTGTGTCTAGCCTCAGACCTACTTGAGCGACAACAATTGGGTTAGATTTGATGATTTAAAACCCTAGCCCAGGTGTAGTTTTCAACTAACATGTATTCAAATCAAACTGTTCTTTTTTAATTGTTGCATTATTTATAAATGTTTTACTACATGCCTTGTTAACTAGCATTGTTTTACCATTACTATTCATGCATACATACATTGTTTTTGGAATGCTAGTTATAGATAACATGCTAGTTTTACTACTCACCGAGCCAAGTTACAAATTAGACTTACTACTCTATTAACATTTCAGGTTCCTTAGCAATTGACAAAGGGAATGACATGATGATAGCCTAGTTTCCTTAGTGGTCCTTTATTTTCTGGTTCTATTTAGAGGCGGGTCTCATGTATGTCTATGTCTAATGGTCAACTATATTTTAGAATAAGATAGTATGTAATATGTAGGAGCAAACCTCCATGGTATTTGCTTATAAACTTAATTGAAATGCTATATTTACTTTCGTACTTTACAAAATTGATGCTTAAATTACTCCGATATGGCTTATTGTTGTAGTTGGAAAGTCTTAATGGTGACTGAGCGAACTTGACATGATAAGTGAGTTCGTTAAGTCATTGTGTCGATTGAGCCGCCCTTCGGCGTAGGGAAAAGATCTTGACAGGTTTAAAAATGTTTCCATAACTAAAAAAGTTAGGAAAAAGCTTGGGAAGGATGAATTTCTTTTTTTTTTAACCTTATTAGTTGATGTTTTGTGGGATCAAAAGCTTTATTACGAGCGAGAGTTTGATTTAATATAAGGCATAACAACATCATACGTAATACTATCAGATTAATCATAAGAGGATGTGAAAATAACTAAAACAAATAATTGCAGCAGAAATTTAAGCTACACAGAAGTTGATTATGTGCAATCCTATAAATGTAGCAGCAGCAAAAATGTCTAAATCAAAATATTTACAATAATTTTTTTAGCCCTATACATCATACTAACTCTCAAAATACTAAATTGCGTAGAGAACCTACCAAAATATCCCGAGATTGCAGCCCTATGCTACAACCACCTTTTTCTCTTTGTCCGTAGTAGAAAAACCTGAAATATTAAACTAGTAAGCCAAATTTATCCATAGCAGCTCAGTAAATAATGTAGTCTAATCCATAACTTAAAACATAAATTCTATAAAACAATTTCCTGTATGCATGAACAATAATATTATGCGAATGAATGTAACAGTTAATGAATTTTAAATCTACAATGCACCCGTGCACCTTCCATTTTAAAAATGGTTCTAATGATGAAAACACATGTTGAGGCTCTCTCTAGCCTCCAATGCAATAAGAAATCTACTCGAGCGAGCTGCCAGACAGTTAGGCGTATTCTCATAGAATATTCTTAGGATTTTGTAGCATATACATCATGTATGGAGGCCTCAGGTCCTCAATAAGTGGGCTAATTGAAAGACCCGCACAAAACATACCTCCAGGTAGGCGGCATCCGGTCCTCAATGCTCAATCACATTTAATACCCTAACCAGTGCCTCAAACCTCGAGACTTGGTGCACATGTTCATTTAAAAACTCATTTAAAGATTGTAAATGCATTTCAATATGTAATAATATTTCATTTATAAATAGAATAACAAATTTTAAGTGATAAATTAGAAAAGACTACTTACAAGGATGCTTAGCTCTCGGTGCTCCTCTCGTGATCGATCGCGTCCCGCTAACGTTTGATCCTACGTAATCAACATGGTTTCTTAAAATCTACATAAATCTTAGCTCAAATCTAAGTTTATGGTCCTTTGTCAATGAAAAATTTGACTCGGTCAATTGTGGTCTATTTATTAATTTGGTCAATTATAATCAAGCCTAACATTCGCTGACCTAGATAATTGATAGGGTCAAACATGGTCAACAAGGTCAAATGGTGCAACTAAGCCTCTAATATCGACCCAAATACCAAAAACTTATACCGTCAACACGTGTCTGATTTTTGGTATACAATAACCAACCTTTTCATAATTTTGTGATTTTGTACAATACATTGAAAAAATTAATTATTCCCTATATTACATATTTTTTTCCCTTGTGAAGTATTCAAAATGTTATAAAACATTATATATATAACATTACATAATGTATGACATTATATAACCTTATCTACATGTTTTTATTAATCTATTATTTTTTTCAAATTATATAGATACAAATTTAATATATCAATTGATCTCAAAAAATCCTAATTTTAGTGTCATTGAGTGTATAATTTCATTCTTAACATTTTAGTATCCGTCAATTAAAATTCTAGTATCCATATGTATACTTCTATGTGTTAGCTTCTAATTACCATATAAATTCTTAGGGCTTACATGAGTACAAATAAACTATATCTCTATATTTTACTCGTTGATATAAACACAATGATATACATATTGTGTAGTTTTTCTCTGAGTGAAAATACATCCAAATTTTGAGTTACACAAAATAGACTCACTTTTATAAAAAAAAAATATACTAAAAAAAATAGAATTCGCAACTTTTATATCAATTTTTGTATTGAAAAGAAGCAAGCTTAACTCACCTAAATCGAAGGATTTTTACAAAATAAGTGGCTTTTCTTTCCCTTTCTTCTTCGCTTTTTCTTCTTCCACAGATGATGAAGTGAGAATGAGAGCTTAAGAGGAGAAATGAAAGCTTTTATCATTTATATAGAAAATAAATGGTGGTGGATCCCACCAAAAGGCAACAAAGGTCGACCCACCTAATCTCTACATATCATCTCTATTTATCCTCATTTTTTTTCTTTTTTAACAAAATGAAGACATTATCATTATTCATTTTCATTCTTTTATTTATTTAATTTTCCTCATCAATTAAGCCCCCCACATATTATAATCTATATACACACAAACTTGCATCATCATTTAATTTTTTTTTCCCAAAATCAACTCATCACCCACAATTAATTGATATGATAAACATTTTCATTTTGTTTCATTTCTTTTACAAAAATGAGACATATGTTGAATTGGTCAACTCAATGTCTAAAATACAAGTCGTTATAGGTCAAAATGAAAAATGCTTTTAAATTCCATTATGTTGCTAAAGAAAGGTGTTTTCTAAACTAATAAGAGAGTTTTCTTAAAATAAACGAATTTTGGCTTAATAAACCAACTTAGAATATAATTAGGGATGTGTCACATACTAAGGAAGTATGAGATACGTGAATATGATGGCATGGTAGAAGCTTAGGGTTTTACTATGCTAACATGTAGTTTGATGTGTGCTTGATTAAAATATTGCATGCTTGTTCATATGTATATATGCACAAATATTGAATCCGAAAATCTTATACCCTATCCGAACCAAATCACACACAAATATACACGTATTCACATGTGTGCTTATATCACATAAGAATATGTATGGTGAATTAAGGAATTGAGCTTTCCTCTAAAAAACTTAACAATGAAACAATTAAGTTTTTCATGCAAAACAATAACTTAAAAACAAGTTTGAAGCTTGAGGTGAACTCATACAACCCTCGCATGGAGACTGATGAATGAAGACATATAAAAGATATGGCTATGAACTAATGCACGATCATCTAGATTAAATCTAGTGTAGGGAACAATCACATCATAGTACCAACGAGTTTGAAGCTTGAGGTGAACTCACACAACCCTTCTGAGGGGGACATAGTGTACCTACTCTATCAGAAGCCACTTTCAAAGACTCTGTTGCCATTGCCTGGTGAATGTGAGATGATGATGAAATTTTATAGATGGCTTTGCCCGAAACTCTAAGAGGAAATCCACCCTCCGAGGAATGGTGGCGCGTGACACTCATAGAATTGATTGTACACATAGAACGTCAACTACGTGAAATGAAGGGAGAAGAAAAAGCAATAAGAAGAGGCGAACCACCCAAGAAGAAGAACTCTCTAAACATATTCTTTGACTAAAGTCTTATGATATAGGAGTGACCATGTGTGGGTAACCACTTTTGTGGTTTGTGTAGCCAATATTTTTGATCTTTTATGCAATGCAATGAAAGAAACACTTATCACACATATTTGAAAAAGTTTTGATGGGGATTATAAATTCTTGGCTATCTTTGAATTTTTGCCTATGATTGAGTGCCCCTTAAAATTGTTATGACAATAAAAATGGTGATATATATAGATGGCACACACCAGGGGAATGACTAACTAGACTAATAAACCTATAGAGAGTGCAGAGCAAGATATGCAATAGCATAGTTCCTTTCCACGATAGTGCACCAAACTAGTCCTAATTGGAGTTATAATGACTCTAGAGAAGGTGATCTAGTCTACTCAGTAGATGATGGCATACATGGGCAATATCTACTTCTTGTCCCATCGCCGGCAGCCTCTGTAGCATAGCTAGCACAAGCAAAAAAAGACCCCAAGTGGCAAATGCATAGTTTTTAGAATTTGAGACCACCTAAGTTCAAGGGCAAAATCGATGCTTAGATTAAGCACCTAAAGGCACAAAACTAGCTGACGGAAGTAAAGAAGCATTTAGACTTGTGATCAGCAATAGGACATTGCAGAGTAGCATTGGCCACCCACTTATTCACTAGAGCGGTCGAGTACTAGTTGACGTTAGTCAAGGAGGATCCCATGTTGGATCATGATGCCATGGAGTGGGAGGAGTTTGAGAGGCATTTTGAAGCCAAGTATTTCTCAAGTATAATGCACAAACAGATGGAGTTAGAGTTTATTTGACTCATGCAGAGAACTTGATAGTGGTTGAGTACAAGTCCTAGTTCATTGAGCTTTCAAATTCTCCCCAAAGATGATTCTTACGGATGAAAAAGAAGCGTGCAAGTTTGTCGAAGGATTGCCCATAGAGATTAGGAAGGTCGTTATCCCTCTTGATCTCTAGACATACTAGGAGATAGTGGATTGAACCAAGATGGTTGATAACGGTTAAGACAAAGGCTAGAGACACTTTTCCCATCATAGCAACGATAATGGCTTGCGTACAAGAAAGCCCCAAAAGAGGCAATTTAGACAGGGGAGTGCACGTTAGAAGAAACTGGTCAATACACATGTACTACCACTATCAATCCTTTAACACACAAAGGAAAACAAGATATTTGACCTCAAATCTCTAAGAACCAAGTAACTAAATCACCATGGTCTTATAAAACTTTGAGAAACAAACAAAATGAGTCATAGTACTCATGAAATTGATATTAACAAGTCCTCGAATCGAAGCATGAAATAGTGCACTGCTCTATGCACACAACACAGAGTAGCGTGTTACACTGCCTGTTGTTTGCACAATGCAAAGCACTATATTGGTTCATCACGAAGAACCCTTTTTCCAACTATACTAATTTCGTGAGCATGTATTGGCCAAATTTTGGAGATTCGGTAGTGGATTCCAAAAGACTAAAATGATTGGATATTAAGCACAAATACACTGATTTTAGACAATAATTTGATACAAAGATTATAAACTAAAACTTGGCAATTAAGTACATATAGGAATGAACTTGGGCCACTTGTGCTCTGAGGAGATGGTTGCCCTTTGAGAAGGGTGGTTCGGATCCTCGGTCTCTACAGAGGCACCCTGAGAAGGTTGCAGAGGGGATCACATAACCTGGGACTTAAAATAAATGGAAGAGGACATTGTGAGCTTCATGAGCTCAATGAAACTCACGAATGAGGAGGCAGAACTGTCAATATCGGAGAACCTTACGCAGAAGTGCATTTCTCAAAATAAGCTAAGCCTCTTTGGAAAGCTTATCATTGGGAAGAAATACAGCAGAATGGGGTTGAAGGAATGTCTGATGCATGCCTGGTGACTGAATACCAAGGTGCATTTCAAAGAAGTTGAACCGAATATTTTCTAGGTGTCTTTTGAAGAAGAAATAGCAAAAACCATTGTTCTAGAAAATGGACCGCGGTTGTTCGACAACCACATTTTCCTATTGAAAACCTGGTCTCTAGGGGTGGATGTAAAGAGCTTAAGTTTTGACTCAACCAGATTTTGAATTCAATTCCATGGGCTGCCTCTAGATTGTCGGGACCTAAGTATATAATATCTAGTAGCTAGTAAGGCAAACAAAGTAGTTAAGATAGAGGTCAATATATAGAAGGAAGGTATTGAATGGTGTAAGTTCCTGAGAACGAGAGTAGAAGTTTCCTTTGATAAACTGCTGGTCAGAGGATTCCAAATAAAGGGGGTCGGTTCGCCGTCGTGGGTAACGCTACGCTATGAATGACTCCCAACGTTTTGTCACAAATGTGGGAAAATCGACCATGACGAAGGCTTCTGTGGTTATCAAGTAGATGATGCAATTGAAGAATAGACCCCATGGGCGTAATATGGTAGCTGGTTGAGAGCCCAGTAGGGGTCGCCTTTGGGGAGGACAGGGAATCACAGAAAGGCTTTTGGGGGAGTCGAGTCAAGATCTCAGAGTCATTCAAAATTTGAGCCAAAGGAAGGGCAAGATGAGTTTTCCAGCAACGAAGGGCAAATGAGGCAGATGGAGGAAAGGCGGAGCAGAGGCGTTGCAAAGAAGGGTATGACAGGGAGAACAAAGGTGTAGGTGTGCCATGAGCGTGATAGTGACTCATTGTCAGCAGGTCAATCTAGCGCCGCCCCTCCTAACCCATGCAATCAAATCATGTCAAATCAGTTACACCTGGAGGAGAGGGAGGAAAGTAAGGTCCAGAGCCAACATTGTCAACCCTTTTGGGCAAGTGGGTCGGGTCCTCAACTGAACCCAGATTGGACCCCTGGAACCCCCTTAGCTTCTCGTCCACCCCAATTGCCATGTATCCCCCAAGCCAGCCAGAGAATGATCCATCAGAACCATCCAAGGTATGTCCAAAGGCCCAAAGATGATAAGCAAAGCTGGATTATCTAAACAGGCCCTAGTCAACCCCCCCCCCACCTCTCTCATAAGCCACATTCCAACCCCTCCCATATATCTGAATAGTTACCGATCGAAAAAGGGTGAAAATAAAGTTGTTCGTAGCAGTCATGCATCCCAAAAGGTAAACAAGAAAAGAAGTAGAAATGACACTCCCAACCCAACGTTGCCGCTTCCTCTACCAGCTCCCTCGCCATGCACCCAAGGCTCCATGGACCATCAGGACTGCACTGGTCATGCAAAAATCAACTGGGCCCAAACCTCAGAGGCAGGGAAAAACTTAAGGCAACTTTTGAAACCAAAGATGAAAGGGTGGAGGACACTGACCCTAACTGGTCCCAAGCCAATAAATGAAGATCATGGCTTGGAACTGCTAGGGCGTGGGGAACCCCCTGACAGTTCAAGCGTTGAAGAGACCCATCGGTAGTCATTCCCCAAACTTCCTGTTTCTCCTTGAGATGAAAAGTAAGGCGGATAGGATGAATAAAATTCGAAATAGCCTAAACTTTAAGTGCAGTCTTTCAGTTCCTGCCAAATGCAAAAGTGGTGGTCTTAGTGTTTTTTGGAAAGAGGAGTCTATTGTATAAGTGGTTCTTTTCAAGAGTTTTTTTATTGAAATAGTCATGGAGGATCCCATCAAATTAACCATGTGAAGCTCGGTTGGTGTGTACAAGAGTACATGCCCAGCGATTAGGAGGCAACAATGGTTAGTTCTGAATTAAATGATTCTCTCATCCTAGCAACCAATAGTGCTTGTGGGGGACTTCAATGCAATCCTTGAAGGGCAAGAAAAATTGGGCAATTCCCCTTGGCAAGAAGGTGATGGGAGAGACTTTCAGAACTTCATAAATAATTCTGATTTGATTGATTTGGTCTCTAAGGGGCCAAGATTCACGTGGAGTAATCGAAGACGGGGCCAACATTTGATCCTAGAATGATTAGATAGGAGTTTGGGTTCTAGGGAGTTGGTGAATCTTTTCCCAAATTCATCAACAGTCGTTTTGCCTGCTGTCAATTCAGACCATCTCTCTATTTTAATCGATACATGCCTAGTATCCAAAATAAGGAAAACTCAAATATTCTAGTATGATAGTCGATGGGAAAGAAGGCAAGATTGTAGAAAGGTAGTGGAGGAGTGCTTGAGGAGTCCTTGTGATAATGCTCATTTTGACATTAAATTTATTATCTTATAATTGAACATTATCATATTTTAAGG
>JAJIYU010016187.1:0-12288 GCA_030144865.1 Tinospora cordifolia | reverse complement strand
GGGTACTATGTCCAAGATAAAATAACGAAGAACTAACGGTTGTAGTTGCCGTATTCTTTTTGCCGATAGAGAAGTTTAATCCATCTCTGTTAGTGAAAAGGAGAGGGTTGCCAACCAACTTCAGTAAATACGTTACATTATCCAAACCCGATTCACACACACACACACATATATACTAGTTTGGATATGTGCACGTAATAATCATGTAAATAAGTTTATTAATAGTGTTCATTGATATTGTGATTGATTAGATATGTTATTTATTAAAGGTAAGCAATATATATATATATATGTGTGTGTGTGTGTGTGTATGTGTGTGTGTATTAAAGACTTAAGCTGATGTATATAAAAATAGTAAATATTTTTTAGTTTAATATATATATCACTATACAGTAACCATTTATTTTATATATTATTATTATTATTATTATTATTTTGCTTGAAAAATAATTGAGACAAATAAACAGGAAAAGTATGATATAATTTTGGAATAATTAAAATATTATTTAACTCTTATGAAAAAGTTTTTATTTTGTTGAAATTTGAGGATATATAATGAGCAAATATGACTTTTTAAACAAAGTCAATGACTAAATTAGAGACAACGAACTATATAATTAGAAACATCGATAGGCATGGTTCACAAAATTAATTGTAAGCAGAAAATATAACAAAAAAGATGGTATTTCTATACATATACATATTACATCTGTAAGCAAAAAAAGGTGGTATTTCTGTACATACACATATTATATATTAGATCTGTAAGTATAGAATATAACAAAAAAACATAAACTGTAAGTTTGATTATATGTCAGGACATGTATAAGAGGTAGAACATCATTCTACTTCATTGCTACTTTCATTGATGGTTGGATTGGAGTCTTGTATAGCTTCATACTGGTGGTCACTTGAACTTTCTCCTTGTTGTTGAGAAGATGTTGCAAATATAGGTGACATGATATTTTTCTTTTGGTCTTTGTTAGATGTTTGTTGTAATGTCAACTCCAATGAATCATTTGTTGCAACATGATCTTTAACTGGATCAAACATAGATATTATTAAAAAACGATCAGAGTTATCCAATTTGTTTTCTTGACTAATGAGCTTGATATAGAGAATGAAGAGCTTCTCATTGTTGGAAATTGTTATTGGATCCATGTTGACAACTCCAACCTGAATAACATTTTGTAATTGATAATGTTTTTAATATGAATGAGTAATTTATGTCAGACATAAAAGGTAAATAGTAAAATGAAAAAGAAGTAAAAGCCAAGTAGATGATACCTGCGAGGTGAGTTGCATTAGATTTAGTGCAGTATATGAAATCAAGGATTCAACATATTTTCCAAAAAGTGTTGCAGACAAACATCTAGTTTCATCACGGAGTTCAACATTCATTCGACATCTTTATATAGGAAAGTTTATAAAGGTTAATTATGATCAACAAATATCATAAATAATGAAAGAAAAAAGATTAATTAAGAGGTAAAGTGACCTTGGAATTGCTTTTGCTTTTTGAGTTTTACAATGCACACAAAAAAAGATATCTTGGTACTCTGCGCTGGTAAATTTGTTAAATTTGTTGCATGACATGTACCAAAACTTTTGGGCAAAGTCTGTAAGGGATATTACACATTTGACCCAAAATGTAGTACGCTGTATAGAGCAATAATTAGTATGAATTCAATATAATATAGAGGAAATGAGATTTGTTAATAGTTATGCAAACTGACTTGGCCAAGCATACTATCAATAGCATTAATTTTGATGATGTTTTCAGGAGATGGAAGTGTTAAGTTAGATTGGGCAGTGAGATAGATTTTGGTGTTGATGAGGTCATTTAGTTCAGATTGGAAAGCATATGACCTAAAAAAGAAGCATATGAGAAATGTAGATTGATTATGTTGTAATCTTATGAAATATTAATAATGTTACCATTTTTGCAATGATGTAGCTTCAGCAACGCCTGGGTTTAACAAAAAAGAGCTTGATGGTTTTGTAGGCAAAGAGATGCCTACAACAACAATAAAATGACATAAGAGTTGATTAGTAATGTAAAATAGAAAAAAAGTTATGAGGCTAACAGAGATATAAAGATGGTAGGTTTACCATTATATGAAACAACTTTTAATCGTTTTGCAACAATGACAGGTTTTGTTCCCATTAAGTTCAAAATAGAAGTTGCTTCTTTTTGTACAAATTGATCCCACATAGTTAATATCACTGCCTTCAAGCTAAAAGGAAAAAAAAATGTGTTAGAAAGGCTACAATTGTTTATCAAATATAGTTAGAGAGGGGAGAAAGTTTGAAAAAAGAAAGAGTTGAAAAACAAACTTTTGATCAATGAGAATGGTCTCTTGAATAGTAGCAGTTTCAGTCTTTGTATGAATTTGTTTTGATGGTTGAGCATCAATGGCCAGTGCAATTATATCAATCATAAATTCAAATAATAAGTTAGTCAATGCTATGTAGAAACTACATGAATACATAGACAATTAGGTTTATGTAAATCATACCGACACTTGCACCACTATCCATATATGTTTGCAGTTTTGCAAGTGGAACAAAGTCAAAGGCATGCAAAAATTCTGATGTTTGCTTCTCCTCAATCTCATCAATTAATGTTCTTGCATTGATAATCCATTGGTATTCATTAGGAACAAGGCGATATTCAGGTTTAATAGTTCTCACCAAAGCATTTGAGATGGAGTATGTTTTGTGAGGGTGTAATGTATGTTCAAAAAGTTGAATATCCCCACCAAATATAGTTGCTTGAATTCTTGTTCCCTATGTAATAAGAAATGTTATTTGTTTGGAAGTTTAAGATAGAGAAATTATAGAAACAGTTAAATATGGTTGTTTAACGAAAGTTGACAAATAAATGAATAGGTCAATGAAATTTAATGGTAGCATAATGTTGTAAAAGCAATATACAGATCAATGTATATATATTTATTATTATATGTATATTTGAAAACATTCTATGAATAAGAAATCAATAATTAATAGAATACGAAATGAGTAATACGATTGAGGAATTTGTATGGGTATTTCTAAAGAGAAGATGTTTAAGTATGCAATGAATATTAGATAGAATGCTTGCCTGTTGATCAACCAATACAATTTTTTGATATGTTGTAGGGCTGTGAGGAGATGTTCTTTGTGTAAGCTTCTCTGTAACAAGAATTTTGCAAGTCCATGCTCTTGTTCCAGGATTTAGTTCTGTGATAGCTTTATATTCTTTAGGCATGGTTAAGGTTGAGGTAACAGAAGGATAATAGATTGTAGCAAAAAGAGAGAGAGAGAGAGAGAGAGAGAGAGAGAGAGAGAGAGAGAGAGTTCTTTGGGTTAAAGGTTATACGTTTAAATATAGAAAAGGAGTTGTTGTTGTAACAAGACAAAGAAGATAAAGATGAGTTCCTTGGTTGATGTGATGCAAATTAAGAGGATAACAGCTGTTCATTTCTGTATATCTGTATAATAATTATAAAAAGAAGTTATTTTTGTAATAATTACAGTTGTTGCTTTCTATAATAAAATATTTGCTTATTAGCTAAGTAAAGATAAGTAGTAGTATTTGTAGCAAAAGACAAATTAGAGAGAAAATCTTAAAAGGTCAAAACTGAAATCAATTTAAAATGTATGGTAGAAATCTTGCCTCGGGGAGTGTAATAAATGCTAATGGTGTGAACAGTTATTACAATAAATGCTAGAAAGACACTATTTTGTCCAGATCATAACACAAAATCAAATTGAAATAATGGTATTGAGAAAATGGGAATATGGGAATAATCAGCCCTAAAGCATTATTTGACAAAAACTGATTGACCGTATAGAAATAATCAACATGACAAAAAAAGAATGTTAAAAGAAAATAATTACTCTAAAAGCATCAAGTAAATGTGAAATTAGTGTGTGATATATAATTAGTAATTTATATTGAGGAGGTGCATAAATCAAAAGAGATCATTAACAATGAAAATATACCATAAGATATAGTATTATGAAGAATTATGTTAAATGGAAACTGTCATTTATAAAGTATAATTTGACAAAAATAAAGTGACAATATGAAATCATATTGAAGTATTTAAAAGATAAAAATGCAGATTATTTATGTTATTATAAGCACAAAGCAATTGAATTGTAAATGAATATCAAACAATAATATAGTTATAAATTAGAAAATTGCTTAAGTTGTATCTTGTAGAGGGAACAAAAATTGAAAACATAAATGAAGTAACATCTTTAGGTAACTAATGTCTAGATGTTTAAATTTAATATCATAAAGACATGAAAAATTAATAATCTAAACAAGTCAAGATTAATTATATATTGAGTGAAAAGATGCAATACTGAGAAAATATTTTTATAAGCAGATTTTGTTTTTGAGTTTAGGAAAAAAACTTGCAAAAGCATGGACAAGGAAGAACATTGTTGCCTCTAAATGAAAATGACATGTTTATATGGTTCGTTTGAAGTTCCAAAACTTTGACAGTAAGAGAGAAATTAATAGAATTTTCAACTTGTAGATTCAAAAAAATAGACTGAGTACTTGGTTAAAGATGAGTTCATTCAGTATCTTACCTTGAAGAACACACCTTTTGTAGATTTTTGTAGATTAGCTGTTGCAATAGAGATAAAAACAAAAGTAATAAAGTTAGATTGTGATGATTAGAGTTGATGTTGAATGAAACTAAAACTCAACTTTTGGTGTCAATATCTGTGTACAATTGAATGTGAATCATGCGGTGATGCTTCTTTCAAATGTGCTATAAAGATAGGAATAGAGAAGTTCATAAAATTTTCTTTTTGTAGATGCAGAAAAATTGACTCTAATAACTGGTTAAGGATTCACTATTGACTATCTTATTCACTATGCTTATGTACATGAGCTGTAGCCTTGGTGAAGTCTAGACATAGCTTAAACGATGAAATAAATATTTATTTATAAATTTCTGCATAATTAATATATATTTAAACACATTTAATTAACGAAAGAAACACATATTTAATTATGTTTAGTAATAAATGGCGAATTTGATGTGATAAGAGCAAAGTTAAACTTAGTGAACTTGCAAAAAACAAAACTACATAAATTATTTAAGCGTTTGATATTGACAAACAAAATATAAATCTTTGAATTGACTTTTAACATACAATTAGGAATAATTTTAGATCAAGAGATGTCATATATATACCTCAAGTGAGTTATTATTTTGTAGATGTTGAGTGAGTTTTTGAGCAAAGAAATTAAGTACATTAAGAAAAGGAATTATGGCTATTTGTAAGAAATATACATGAATCACTAATCTAATCTAAATGAATGAGGTTGATATCAATTTGCAAGTAATTATAAGTAGTTGAAACGGATTGCAAGAAGTAAGAACAATGATTGGATATTATATATAATTGCATAAGAAGGATGTATGCATAAGTTATAATGAATAGGTAAAAGTTTTGTTAATGTAAAAAGATGTTGTCATTTACTTGATTTAGCTTAAATACACAAATAGGTTTTTGTTGTAATTAAACACCAACCAGATTCATTTTTTCATCTAAATAAAGGGAATGAGTATCTGTTAGAAAAAATGATTTAAATTAGTAGAAAACATATATACATGTTGTGAGTAAGATAATGAAGAATCAGATTTAGTAGTAAAATAAAGTGGAGCCACATCCCCCCAACTATAGACACACATTTTCAATAAGTATAAAGACATAAAGATTAGTTAACTAATGATAGTAATTCTCTATAAACAATGTTTTTGGTCTTACCATTATCAGATTTATCCTAAAGTATAGGTTTAACAAGAATTTTAATAGATGTTGCAGTTGTTGCACGTGATAATGCAACATAGAGTTGCCCATGAGAAAAGACCAGTTGAGGTAAGTAAATACCAACAAAATCTAGTGTTTGGCCTTGGGCTTTATTTATTGTCATGGCAAAACATAAACGAATTGGAAATTGTGTTCTTTTAAATGGAAAAGGAGATTTATCATGCTCATTTGGAATAAAAGGAATTCTAGGCAAAAACACGTGTTTTCCACTATAATGACCAGCAGTAATTTCTGCATCCATTACATAATCCTTCAGATGGATTTATATTTCGAAGAAGAATGATAGGACAATTTGGTTTTAAGATTAATTCATGAGGAGGAATACCATTTAATATTAGACTACTTAAAAATTCTTCAGTAACATTGATGTTATTATCTTCTAAGAATTGATCAAAACTGTAATATCTTATGGCTTCTCCAGGAAATCGATTTATGAGTAAACTATTTATTTCATCAACAAATTCATTTTTTGTAGTTAAAATTGCTCGACCTGTCATTGTTTCTAAGTCTCTTGTATAATCTTTAAGATTTGGAAATATAATATTAACCAACTGGTTTAAAGAATATGTATCTTCTACATGTTGCAAAATCATGTTTGAAGGAATTTTTATCATTTGATCATTTGTTTCTATCTCAGTTCCATTTCCAACTTGAAGTAAATAATCACAAAATATTGGATCTATCCTTGTTCTCATATTCTCAGTTAACTTGATTTTGTCTAATAATGGCCATAAATAAGAAGTTGCTAAAGTTGCATTAATTATGTCATTTTTTGTTCCTTTTGGTATAACTCGAAGCACTTGGCAAAAATCATCACCAAATACAATAACTTTTCCACCAAAAGGTAATTGGTTCTCATTTATATCCCTTAACATGTGATCTAGAGCTTCAATTGTTTTTTTTATTTGACATTGGAGCTTCATCCCAAATTATTAATTTTGTAACTTGTAATAACTTTGCTAAAGCTGATTGTTTATTGACATTGCATGATTTATTTGTATCTAAATTTAATGGAATCTTAAATCTCGAATGTGCTGTACGACCTCTAAGTAATATTGATGCCGCAACTCCAGATGATGCAGTTGCTAATGCAATAACATGTTTTGATCGAACAGTAACAAGTATTGCTTTATACAAAAATGTTTTACCAGTTCCACCTGGACCATCTATAAAAAACATGCCCGACTCATTTTTGAAAACTTTTGCTAAAATTTTATTATATGCATATTTTTGTTGGATATTGAGTTTTTTTATGGCTAGTAGATCATCATCAGAAACCATAATTTTCAAGTCCTCATCAATTTCAAAATTGTGCTTATCATTTTCATTCATTATAATTGGATATGAAATTATATTATAATCATTGATATTTTTTCCAACCATTTCCAAAATAGAATTGATATGTTGTAAAGCTTTTTTTTCAATTAGGTCTGATTGAATATTGAGTGGATAATAATCTTCAAGCATATAAAACTTATATTTATCCCATAGATATCGTGGGTTATCAGGTTGACAATATATTAATATTGTTGCAAATAAACGACGTAAGGTATAAGGCATTTGGTATGCACATGCCTCTTTTAAACATAGGTCTAGATTATTATCAGCTTCTAATAGGTTATGTAATAAAGCTGCTTCTCGAAATGATAATATAGAAATTCCATTAACAACTTTTAAATCATGAAATCATGTAGCACCTCTAATGTGATTTAACAAAAGACATAAGTAGTATCTATCACCTTCTATTGGGGATGTTGTAACAACTCTACCAATAACATTACGTTGTTTTCTATGTGTCCATATTTTATGTTGTTGATTCCATACAAAATATTAAGAAAATTCTCTATATAGTAACTTTCGAGCAACTTCATCTATTGAGTTCATTTTAAAATATTCTGTTAACATAGATTGACATGAAATTTCATCATTTACAATATTTTGTAGCTCATCTATTTTTTTAAATGTGACTAATTGCTTACCTTCAAGGTGTAATTGTAGTGTTATTACAGAAGGGTAAATTTCATTTAATTGGAAAGCATAGATTTGCCACATTGCTTCAGGAGGAGAAATCCAACGTGCAAATTGAAATTCAACCCACATTGCTTCAGGAGGAGAAATCCAACGTGCAGATTGAAATTGTTGAATTTCGTCTATATCAGTTGTAGAATTGATATCATTTACATGCAATGCAATTCGATCATGACCTTTATATATATATTTATATAAATATTTTACAACTTTTATGGTTGAACAAATTTCTACATTAAGATGACAATCAAATTTAGCTAATAAATAAGAACCAGCGATTGTCCAAATAACAACCTCTAACTTTAGCAATTTTGCCATCATTGCGACGTTTGTATTTTGGATATGAGTTGTTTCCATGGGAAGTTGATGTACAAAAGGCTTTTGGGAAATGATTTTTGCATTTTCCATTGGCAATCATACAAATATTTTTTGGATTTAGTGCACCACATGGACCATGCATCACATGTTTCACAACTGTTGCATACAAATGTGGATATTTATCTTTATCAGGAAGTTCGGCAGATACGAAACGATCGAAGCACATTGGATCGACAATTTTGGAATTTGATTTGAAAATGATTAAGAAATGAGCATGGGGAAGCCCTCTTTTTTGAAATTCTACCACATACACATATGCAGCAATGGGTCCAAGTATTTGTTTTTTAAACAATTCATTTTTTAATTCTTCCAACTTTGCTTTAAAAATTCTAGCAATAAGGTCTGGGCGATTCTGGACCTCATCATTAAATTCCAATTAGTTTTTTTATTTCTGGCCAATTCGGATTGCACGTAATAGTTAAGAAAATGTCTGGCTTTCCAAATCTTTGAACTAATGCCATTGCATCCATATACCTTTTCCTCATATCTCTTCGACCACCAATAAAAGATGCAGGAAGTATTATTTTACGACCTATTTTTGATCCTTCTGTTTCACCGATATCAATAGAATCTATTATTCCTTGATACAGTTCAGCATGTATATCCTTTTGGTTATTACGAATATAGTCTAGCCTTGATGTTTCCAATTTGACGTACATATCAACAACATATTGTTGCAAGAGCCTCCCAGAATGCAACAAAATGGATCTATCTATTGACCTTATCTGAAGTTTATAACAATAATACTCTCGACAAGAGACTCCATGCCACTTTTTTTTGGAGCAAAACACTGGGACATATTGTAATGATATCGTTAGTAATTGAATAAAAGATGACGACATTATAAACTGGCTAAAAAGATTTTTTAGATTTACCTTGGGTTTCCCTTTCTATTAGTTGATTAGGTGTCTCAAAGTTGTTGGGAAAAAGGATATCTTGCTCTTTAGAACTTTGTTTATACATAGCATTTTTTGTCTTCTCTATTCTTTCATGCCAACCAATATCACAATAAGGAAATAACAAAGGATATTGTAATGGATCATAACATCCAAAGTAGTATTGAACTCTATGACTATTGCCAGAATGACCATATACAATAATATCACGATTGGTTGGTTGGATAGAAAGATCTCCATCTATCCATATTGCCGCTACTTGTGAAGCACTTGGACAATTATAAACAGGTTGGTCCAAACCAGTATCGGATATTATTTGAATAGCATGATTATTCAAATTGGGTATAGTTTTCAAACTTCGAAAAAATGTGGAATAAGGATTTATAGCAAGTATATTAATCAATTTAATTAAAATTGTTTGATTCATTTTATCAGACATAAACATTAGATTGTGAACTTCATGGTCAGTGTCATAAAAATATAATTGTAAATATGAAGAATGACTGTCATATGGAATTAACTCATTAATATAATGGTAAACTTGCCCTTGTACTCTAAATGTATAAATACCTTTATTTCTTTTACATAATTGTTCATCGTACTTAACACCAAAAGATGTGAAAGCAAAATTGTTATTATATGTACGTATATATTTCATAAATTGCTTCGATTCTTCAGAATTTGAAGTAAATAAGGTATACATAACTTCAGGAACATTGTTCATAACTAATGAAATATCACCATTGGAGCAACAAAAACCTCTTGATTTATGATAAAATTTTTTTGCTCCACAATATTGACATAATGTTGGTGGTGGTAAAGTATCAGATTTATTAGGTATATGATCTCGGTTTATTGAGTTTTTTTCATATGTTCGCTCTTTGCTTGATTGATTGATGCATTTATATTTATTAGATTTAGATATTCCATTACTTTCATTATCTTGGTTTGGTGGAAATTGAGTATCATAAGTTTGTTCATTAGTGTGAGAATACCTTGAATTTAATGCTAAATCTGTTACAATATTAACATTATTTTCATTACTCAATTGGTTTTCTTGACTTTTTATAAGATTTGTTTGCTTATATAACCTTGTGCACCTATAGGTTGTCTTTTCCTTTGATTTATTTAACAAATTTTGTTTTTTATGCTTATATATTTCTTTAGAATGTTTTCTTAGACTATCTTTTTGCTTTTCAGTTAAATTAGCATAAGATTGCGCACGACGTCTTTTTCTATTTTCTTTTTGTGCTTTGGTTAAAATATATTTTTCATTGTTATTTAGATATTTGTCTTCCATGATGTAAACTCCTGCCATTCAAGAAAATTAAACTTGATAAAATATGCAAGCATAACATTGTATATGTGAAAGAATAAAAAAGGGAAGAAATCAAGCAACTTTTAAAAACCAAATTTTATATCGCAATATAAAGACATGTGCCATTTTAAGGAAAAATATAAATAAATCTTCTACAAAATACATGTGGTAAGTCTCTTGTATTATTAACAAACTTGCAACAATAAACAAGATATAATTTTCACATTTGAAGGAAAAATAACATTAATTGATATATATTTTGTATACCTAAAGTATGTCTTTCAAAGAACATTTTACATGATTATGTGCAATAGCAATAAAGCATGACAATTCAATTCTCTTAAATAACATTCTATGCTGTCACTCATTTCCTTTACTTTTTGGGGAAAATATAAAAATGACACAATTAGTAGATTAATAACAATGATATACATGTAATACAATTAATTTTTGTACCCATTAATTTTAAAAAATGTCAATAAACCATTTTTGTACCCATTTGTTAACATCAAGCAACTAATGTAGTTGAATTACATGAGAAGTTTTGGTCTTTAAAGCTTACTGAACTCTAGAATTTTTATATCTTAAACAATTTGAGTATATCTTATCTAATGGGGAAAAAAAGCTTTTCAAATGTGAAAAATAAAAAGAAGTAGTTTTTACATTTTCTGATATTTGGCATTCAATTGAAGCTTGTATCTATGTGTAGCAGCTCTAATGACAAATATAGAGAAAAATAAGTATTCTTATCTACATTTAAAACAATCATTTTCGGTATGCATCTTTTTCTCCCATATTTAGAGTCACAGGTTTTTGCTGCTGCTGAAGTGAAATTCATTGGGTGGTTCCTACTTGTTACTTTATAGTTAGATGGTGAAATGCTTACTTATTACTTGTGTCTTTTCTAAGAGATTTTGATAAAGGTACGGAGACAGTTGGCACAGCAAGGATGTTGGAGAACATGTCTAACTTGGTGTCTGTTGTAATGAAAAATTTTATTTCTATATATGTGTTACTTCCTCTAAAACATTTGGGAGGTATGCATCTTGGATTTGTTTGGGAATTAGATTTTTTTGTGCAATTTCCATGTTATTGGTTCTGGTTTTGTGCTTTGGTTTGAGTGTTGTTAGTATTCTTTTTGCTATTTGCAGTGTTTTAATTCTAAACGCAATTGTCGTCTTAGTTTTAGAATGGACATCGCCTTGAACATTGCAAGTTTTTTTTTATTTCAATATGCATCTAAATACATGGTCTATATATGATTCTCAACTTTATTTCATCTTTTTTATTTTTTAAACTTTGACAATTAGGTGGTTGGTAAGTAGGACACGTATTCTTCTATTACAAAAAATTAGAATAACCGTTTGTGTACTAAGTTAGGTTCTCATTGGATTCTCATGCTGCTTCTAGACATGCTTCATTCCCACATGATTTAAAGTTATAATCCTCTAAAAAAATAAAAAAGAAAAGGAAAAAAAAGTTTTAGCCAATTTCATTAGGCCAATTTAAGTCACACCAATAACATAAATGGCTGCTACAATTTGTACTATATCAATTATTTAGTCAGTTATGGTTTAAAGATACCACAATCCAGCTTAAGTCTAACCTAATTTAGCATGAGGAGGATATGTGTGTCCTAGACTCTTTTGTATTTCTAATTAGAATAGAAAACTAAATAAAAATGAAAATAATAATAATAATAATAATAAAAAAAGAAAATTAATGGTTAAGGTGTATGTGTAACACAAAAAATCTTATTATTCAAGAAGTAATAACAAAAATGCATCTAAAACAATTGCTCTCCACAATTTGTACAATGAGAAA
>JAJIYU010016186.1:0-12322 GCA_030144865.1 Tinospora cordifolia | reverse complement strand
CATGTATTACCATTTAATACACATGTTGATTAATATCATTGCCAAAAATTTTGTATTTCTGTATAATCATGTATTTCTCATTTATAATTCATTAATTTATACAAAAAAATACATATCGAACCCGTCGACTAAATGTCCAAAAATACGGGTCGTTACACCACGATCCATGAAGATATAGAAATCATATAGAAACTACTATGATCTCCCAAATCCAAGGATCACATAGCCACTCGCAGTTTGGCTGAGTCTGAGAATACCCACGATGACACCTTGTTTATACCCTAATGACAATCTAAGTGATGTACCAGCAGACTGTCCATCACCCCTGTATGTGGAGTTTTTAATAAACCATTAATCTTCTTTAGTTTTCCAAGCATGGTTTCCAACCCATACAACATAACATGTACTAACCTATGCAAATTAAATCATATAAATCATTCAATAGACATTTATGTAATCCCTAACTCTAGAAAGCACATAACCGGGCATTATGATGTGAAAGCAACCATTCCAATCAATTCACACATTCCTTGCATGATACTAAGTAGAAGACTGTAAACAATCATCATGTTTCATATCCTAAGCCCGCATAATACTAATGAGCAAGGAAGTCCCGCCCACTTGTATATGTCGGACAAACCCTTGCGCCGTTCCTCAACACTCACCTCTCATCAAATCTGAAATCAACATTTGCAAATTCAATCCTCTGAATCTCGAAAACCTTCAAATTACATCAATAACCATCGTAGATATCCAATTTAAATCATTCATATCAAATTCCAAATAAAGGGTTTTTCTCAAAATTCAAAATTCTCATTTCACCGCATCAGCATACAAAACTACGTTCATTTCCTTCCAAATTCAAAATAGAACATATTTAAAACTGGTCACTACATCAAAACATGAGCGAATCGAGTTTTATTACCTATCAAAGGATTTGCACCTTCGGAAACCCTCCAAATAGGTGAAATTCTTCTGGATTTGTCAAAAATTGCAAATGAATTGTCAAAACTTCCAGAATTTAGTCTAAAATCATTAATTCATTGATTTAAAAGGAAGATCCGAGCTCAATTCACTCTAGATCATTTCGTGCATCAAAACCTCCAAATCACTGATCAACTTTGAAATTTTGATATTGTTAGCCTATGGGAAATGATTTGAATGAATTTAAGGCTTTAGAGCCTTACCTTAGATGCTTGGAATTGCTCTAGATCTAATTTAGATCGTTTTCACAGTCTTCGGGCGAAAATTGGATCTCTGGTTACCAAAATCAGATGCCCTAAAACAGGATCTGCGATTTTGCTTTTCTAGTTTCGTTGTTTCTGTTTTGGGATTAAAAATGGAATGAATAGTAACTGCATGAACAGCGTCCACAGATGAATAGTACCCACGGTTACTGTTCAAAGAGGGAATTTTTGCCCATTTCCTCCTTTTTTTTTCGAAATCAGTTCAAAAAGGCCTCCATAAGTATCATTTTTGTTTTTCAATTTTTCCCCACTTCAACCAATGTGATTTATTTTATTTTTTTAATAAACATTGTAATAAACATTTAAATCTTATTTTCAAACATTTTTATATTTATTTAATATTTTTAAAAATTCATTGTTGACGTGTACGTGTTAAAGCATTCAAGGTTATTTTTATTTTTATTTTTTTAGATTATTATTATTATTATTATTCTTATTATTATTATTATTATTATTATTATTCTTATTATTTTACACCAATCATAATAAACATCAAAATATTTATTTCGACATATCTATATAATTATAAAACATGGTTTTATCACTTTATTTTTCTTGATTAATTTATTTTGCAATTCCATTATCAACGTGTTCAGATTAAAAATTTATGGGTTATTACGATATACCCTCCTTAAAAGAAATTTCGTCCTCGAAATTTAAATAGAAAATACTTGTATAATGTACCCAATCAGTCTGTTCTAGTGAAGAGGTCTGAGTACTTCCTCTGCATCTCGCTCTCTAACTCCCAGGTCGCCTCCTCCATGTTCTGATGCTTTCACAGGACCTTAACTAGGGGTATATCCTTGGTCTTGAGACTCTGCACCTTATGATCAAGAATTTTAATGGCTGACTCCTCTAAGTGGCATCGCCCTAAAGTACTACATCCTCCCACTATATAACATGAGAAGGATCTGGCTCGTACTTTTGGAGCATCGATACATGGAACACGTTATGTATTGAGGACAATCTATTCAACAAATCCAACTCATAAGCACATGCACCGACCCCTCTAATGATCTCAAATGGACCGATGTACCACGGTGCTAGCTTCCCCTTTACTCTAAATCATTGGATCCCTTTTTGTGGATTGACTCTCAAGAATACTCGATCACTTGGCTAGAACTCTAGGGTTACCTCCTCTGTCAGCATAGCTCTTCTGTCTACTCTGTGTTGTAGCTAGCCTCTTTTGAATTTGCTTAACTTGCAAGTTCATTTCCTTACTCAACTCGGGTCCAGTGAGTACCCGGTCTTCAAAATCTGCCCAACAAGATGGTGATCTACAGGGTCTACCATAGAGCGCCTTATATGGAGTCATCCCGATGCTTGCTTGATAACTATTATTATAAGCAAACTCAGCTAAATGTAGATGTTTGCTCCCATTACCTCTGAAATCCATGACACATGCTCTTAGCATATCCTCCATTATCTGTATGACCCTCTCTGATTGCCCATCTGTTTGCAGATGAAAGGTTGTGCTCATGATGAGTCTGCTCCCCAATTCGTTTTGTAAGCTCTGCCAGAACTGAGATGTAAATCTAGAATCTCTATCTGACACTATTGTCCTGGGGACATCATGAATCCGCACAATCTCACTAATATAAAGCTCACCAAGTCTACTCACTGCGTCAATAGATCGAATAGGTAGAAAGTGTGCTACCGTAGTCAGTCAATCTACTATGACCCAAAGGTTGTCTTCCCCCTTATGACTTCTCGACAGCCCGCTAATGAAATCCATCGCAATATTATCCCATTTCCATTCTAGGATTGGAAGTGGCTGCTATAGTCCTAATGGTTTCCTATGTTCGACCTTTACTTGCTAACAAGTCAGATATTGGGAGACATGCCTAGCTATGTTTCTCTTCATCCTCCACCAGAAAGTCGTCTTCGGATTCTGATACATTTTGTCACCACCTAGATGCATAGTATACTTCGTTTGGTGTGCCTCATCCAGTATGGTTCCCTTCATCTGTCCAGAACTTGGCATGTAGATTCTATTCTCCAATCTGAGTGCACCCTCTACATCAAGCCCGAAGTCTATATGTTTGTCCTATCTGACGCCCTCAGTCAGATCCATAATCCACTTATCAGTTCTCTGCTCGTCTCTGATCTGCCGTAAGATATTAGGCTGGCAAGTAACTGGATACAAATGTGCCTGTCTCTCATCAGTGTCTATAACCAGATTATATTGACTAATTCGTTGATACATCTGTCCCACTTCTTCATCCTTCCTGTTGGATTTTCTGCTAACAACATTGGCAACAACATTCACTTTGCCGAGATGATAGTGGAGCTGAAAATCATAATCATTGAGGAACTCAATCCATCTCCTCTCTCACGATAGAGATAATGCCTCCAAATCTTAAGTGCAAACATGATCGCTCCAAGCTCCAGATGGTGTGTGCGGTAATTCTGCTCATGTGGCTTCAATTGCCGTGAAGCATAAGCTACTGCCTATCCCTGTTGCATCAATATTGCACCCAGACCACTAAGCAATGTATCAGTACATAGGGTGTATTTTGTACCATGAGTAGGTGTGATCAGTACTAGTGTTGTAGTTACCTGCTTCTTCAAGTCCTGAAAGGATTGCTCACATTGATCATTCCAAACGAATTTCTTATCCTTTCTGGTTAACTTTGTGATCGAACCCGCTAATTTGGAGAAATCTTTTATGAATCTGCAGATCCAACCAACCCAAGGAAAGTCTTGATCTTTGTGATTGTTGTGGGTTCCTTCCAATTAAATATTGCCTGTACTTTCTTTAAGTCTACTGCTACTCCTTCTGCTGAGACAATGTAGCCAAGGAACTTGACCTACTTCATCCAGAACTCGCACTTGCTAAATTTTGCATACAACTCATTCTTCCTCAAGGTCTCCAAAATAGTATGCAAATGTTGTGCGTGCTCAACCTCTGAATGGAAATATATCAGAATGTCATCAACAAATACTATGGCAAATTGATCAAGGGACTAGCTAAAAACTATGTTCATCAGATCCATGAATGCGGCTAGAGCATTAGTCAAGCCGAATGGCATGACTGTGAACTCGAAGTGGTCATACCGCGTCCTAAAAGCTGTCTTCTGTATATCTGACTCTTAGATCCGTAGCTAATGATACCCTGACCTCAAATCTATCTTAAAAAAATATTGTGCTCCATTGAGCTGATCAAAGAAGTCATCAATCCTAGGCAGTGGGTATTTATTCTTGATAGTGACATCATTTAGCTTCTGGTAGTCTATACACAGTTTCATGGATCCACCTTTCTTCCTTACGAACATTATCGGAAGTCCCCATGGTGATTCACTCTGTCTAATGAATCCCTGCGCCAGAAGCTCATCCCACTGAGTCTTTAGCTCAATCAACTCCATATGTGCCATTCTATATGGTGGAATAGAGATGGGGTTGGTGCCAGGATGCACCTCAATCTTGAACTCTACTTACCTATGCGGAGGAAGCCCAGTAGATGCTCTAGAAACACTTCTATGTATTCTCATACCATAGGAATCCTCTGAATATCTGTGGTTCCTTCTGCATCCTCATCTAGAAACTGCCTAAAGTCCTCCTTTTGTTTGATAGAATACAATAGTGTTAGCATCAACTCCTAGGCAACCTCTGCATATCCCCATCTATCTTCAATATCTCCCCAGATGGCAACCGCACGGTGACTTTCCTCTTTTGCTAATCTATCTGTGCCTGATATTGGGTTAACCAATCTATTCCCAATATCACGTCGTAGCCACCAAAATGGAGTAAGCAGAGATCAGCTGGTCTCCGAATTTGAGTTCAATTCCACAATACTTCCCTAAACTCATTGCCTTGCCTATCGACATGATCACATCTAATGGTACAACCAATGGGCTTGAAACCAACCTCAATCTGTTCACTAACTCCTTAGAAATAAAAGTTCTCGTGGCACCATAATTAAACAACACATGTACAACAACACCAAACAACAAAAATGTACCTTCTAGTGCAGGAGTGGGAGCTGTTTGTGTGTTTGCTGCATATAGTCTGACTTGGTCTCTCTACCGCGTCTGAGAACATGTTTGCTGCCTCTACTGTGGATGGCTAATCTGTCCCTGCACTAGCTACTGCTGAGCTGAGGCTGGTACCCTAGTAGGACAACTCGTAGCTACATGTCATGGCTACCTGCATACAAAACAAAGACCTAGCCTCATAGCCCGCTCTCTCTACTCAGTGTTCATCTGATCAGGTGTAGTCAGTTGTTGCTGCTGTCTGGTAGCTAGAGTTTGACTATGAGTAGTAGGTGTTCTAGATGGCTACTATCTACCTCGTGTCTTCTGTGGGGCTCCAGAAGTTTGATCTGGATGTGGTCTCTTTTGTATACTGCTCAAAGACTGCTCGAACTCCAAATCTCTCTCTACAAATTGTGCCCTCACAACTGCCTCTCTGAAGGTAGCCAGTCTCAACGATGTGATCAACTTCCTGATATCAAGTCTCAGGCCCTCAATAAATCTGTCTGCTTTGGACTGTTCATCCATAATCACCTTTAGGCAAAACCTAGACAACTCGATAAATTTCTACTCATACTCGGTGACTGTCATGGTCCACCGTGTCAGTCTACCAAACTCTGATCACAGTTAAACCCTCTGTGCTGATGAGAAGAAAGTATCATAAAACAATGTCTTGAACTCATCCCAAGACATCGCTGACTCATTGATGGTGGGATCACTCATGATCATCTGCCACCAATGGTAGGCTGGCCCTACAATCTAATGCACTGCCAATGCTACTCTCCTGGGTCCTGCCACCCCCATCACCATCAAGTGCATGTCTATCTCAATGAACCATCTATCTACTGCCACATGATCTACTAAGCCCTCAAAAGAACTAGGGTGCAACTTTTGAAACTCTATCAATAGGTCTCTCTGCTCCTTTTCATAGCTAGCAGATTTGCTCGAAGTCTATGCTAGGTGTTCTAATGGTACTGGTGCTGGTATCATTAGCTCTGACAATATTGGTGATAATGTCGGTAGATGTACCAGTGCTGGATTGGAGGATATGAGAACTCTATCGGATACCGGCTCATCATGGCCCGATCCACTATCCTTTGTATCATATCTGTTAGTACATTTGGTTACATAGTAATAGCAACAGGTACGATTGTCTCCGTAACACCTTCATCTCTTTGAGTTGGCTCATCATTGGCCGCCTCGCTAACCATGCCTCGACGAGGTGTCCTCGTCCTCTTCCTCTCGGCATTATCTATAATTCAAAATTCCACTTTTAGTATCCAACAATTTATTCATATTGAAGCAGAAATTTTAATAATTTGAAAACGACATACTGCATTTCTATTTCAATTTGAATACCTTGAATTTTTTATAATAACCATTTGTTTCAAACCCACCTATACCCTTTGCGTTTATCGTGCCACTATGACTCTAAGTTCATGTCTCTAGGTTTTTAATTTGTCTATGTGGCCTAGAGTTTATACTTCTAAGTCGATAACATTTTGTTTGTTTCTAGATAGAGGAATTCATATAATAATACTCAAAATAGTATACTACATATATCACACACAAACACCCAACAAACAATCAAACAATGCATGCTGGCATAATGGAATCCACGTTCCCTTACGACTAGTATATTTATGCCAAATCCTAGTCTCTAAGGATGACGCAAGACTCACTATACGCGACCGTCCCATACCAGTAGAATATAGTGCGTGCAAGTTCTCCCAAAGAGTCTGTTCATTGCCCATTACAATTCTACAAGTGTCTCACTCCTTAAGGTTAACGCAAAACCCACCATACACGACTGTCCCATACCAGTAGAATACAGTGCATACAAGTTTTGCCTAAGAATCGATCACTCACCATACATGGTTCGTCATTCTTCAAATCCAAGATTCCTCCATACCTCTAAATCTCTATGCATCCCATACTACAAAGAAATCAGATAAACAAGATCCTCCTGAATCAAGTCCTGACCAAAACAAGTGTGCGTTATCACATTAACAGTCTCTAACTTATGTCCTAACAACTTTTATTTAGATCCACTGTACCCTAAAAACAACACCCAATCTTTCCTAGACTTAGGGTTTCAATACTTGGCTAGCCGATTCGTCTATTGAATCACCAAGTTCAAACTCTATCTCACTTCTATGTGATACCATTGCTCCCAAGTTTTGGACCTTTCCTGAATGGAACTCAACCTGCAAGGCTACGACTGAAGTAGAGCTCAACCTACAGTGCCACCACAGTACTTTCATCCAACTGCGACCAGTAACTCGAGCACGCCGACATCACCTAAATATTTTCTAGACTTCTATCCACCTAGTAGATGGATTCTACTCATTTTATCCACTTTTCGAAAGTCAAATCCAATAGAAATTCTTTTCCAATGAAAATCAAATTCGGTGAAATTTTCATTTTCGTGAAAAATTCTGTTATGATAGAATCAAATTCATTCTATGTTAATCTCAACCCAATAATTCTACTAACTGGGCTCTGATACCACAACTTGTCACACCCCGGCCCCCACGCCAGACCTTTCGTAGCCCTACAGTCGAGCATCACGTGGCATCACAGGTCGATGCATGTGCCCGCCAGAGCCCTGGGATGTGTGACTTCATTCTTTTTCCATTTTTGTTATGTTCAAGTCAAATAATTTCTTTTTCTTGTTTATTTCAAAACAAAACAATTTCTTACATGAGATTCATTGCTAAAAAGGCTTTCAATATGTTTTCAAATAGCATTCAAAATTATATCATTGATTTTCATAGGAAATAATGCAGAAAATCAAAGTACCTGTAGAAGCTTTCAAATCTCAAAACATTCGTCTAAAATCATTGAATGCATCACTATTCATTTATAATATTTCAAACCATGAAATATTTGTTTGACATATATCACAAACAAAATAATATGCTTACAAGCCAAAGTTTCAAACAATGTTTCGTAATTTAAAATAATTCTAGTTACACAAAATGATAATGAGCTAGGCAACATGCCCATGATCAAAATACATAAAATTGAAATAGAGTTCAAAATAAAACAACTCTCTAAAAACTCTCCACTAGTCTCCAGGGTCTGACAAATCCTCACTGAGCGCCAGGCCCATGGTACCTGTAAGATAAAAATGGGGTGAGCTCGAAAGCCCAGTGGATCTCTCCTACACATCATTAGCATTATATAGACCAACATACAAAACATGCATACAGTTTCATTACATTAGGGCGTTTCAATTACTTAATTGGTTATTTCTATCGATCCATCTGAATACTATCAGGAATTAACCAAAAGAGTGAACCACCCTCGGTATCCCCCTTGTGGTCTTGGACACAATTAGGCGCGACATCTTTATCAAATAGAAGTCTACCTCTAGGACCACGATCCAATGAAGATATAGAAATCATATAGAAACTACTATGATCTCCCAAATCCAAGGATCACACAACCACTTGTAGTTTGGTCTAGTTTGGGAATACCCATGATGATGCCCTGGTTACACCTTGATCATAATTTAAGTGATGCACCAGCGGACCGTCCATCGCCCAGTACATGGAGTTTTTAATAAACCATTAATCTTCTTTGGTTCTCCAATCAATGTTTTCAAAACGTACAACATAACATGCACTAACCTATGCAAATTGAATCATATAAATCATTCAATAGACATTTAAGTAATCCATAACTCTGGAAAGCACATAACTGGACATTATGATGTCGTGGCAACCATTCCAATTAGTTCACACATTCCTAGCATGATATTAAGTGCAAAAATGTAAACAATCATCATGTTTCATATCCTAAGCCCGCATAATACTAACGAGCAAGGAAGTCCTACCCACCTCTATGTTTCGGATGAACCCTTGTGCCATTCCTCAACACTCACCACTTGTCAAATCTGAAATCAACATTTATAAATTCAATCTTTTGAATCTCCAAAACCCTCAAACTACATCAATAAGCATCATAGATATCCAATCTAGATCATTCATATCAAATTCCAAATAAAGGGTTTTTCCCAAAAATTTCAATTTCTCATTTTACCGCACCAACATACAAAACTACATTCATTTCCTTCTAAATTCAAAATAGAACATATTTAAAACTGGTCACTACTTCAAAATATGAGCAGATCGAGTTTTATTACCTATCAAAGGATTTGCACCTTCGAAAACCCTCCAAATAGGTAAAATTCTTCTAGATCTGTCAAAAATTGCAAATGAATAATCAAAACTTCTAGAATTTAGTCTAGAATCATTAATTCATTGATTTAAAAGGAAGATCTGAGCTCAATTCGCTCTGGATCATTCCGTGCATCAAAACCCCCAAATCACTGATCAACTTTAAAATTTTGATATTATTAGCCTATGGGAAATGATTTGAATGAATTTAAGGCTTTAGAACCTTACCTCAGATGCTTAGAATTGCTCTAGATCTGATGAGTATCATTTTGGCTATCTCTAGGTGAAAATTGGATCTCTGGTTATCAAAATCGGATGTCCGAAAACATGATTTGGGATTAGTTTTCTGGTGTCTCTGTTTTGTGATTAAAAATGGGATGAATAGTAACTACATAAACAGTGCCCGCAAAAGTATTTTTTTTTCTTCCCCCCTTTTTTTCTGAAATTAGTTCAGAAAGGCCCCCATAAGTATCCTTTTTGTTTTTCGATCTTTTTGTGCCCGCATAAGTATTATTTTATTTTTTAATAAATATTATAATAAACATTTAAATCTTGTTTGTAGACATTTTTATTTTTATTTAATATTTTTAACAATTATTTTTGATGTGTAAGTGTTAAAACATTCAAGGTTATTTTTATTTTTATTTTTTAGATTATTATTATTATTATTATTATTATTTTACTCCAATCATAATTAACATCAAAATATTTATTTTCATATATCTGTATAGTTATAAAACATGGTTTTATCATTTTATTTTTCTTGATTAATTTATTTCGCAATTTCATTATCAAGATGTTCACATAAAAAATTTACAGGTTATTACAACATTTCAGTTCATCGATCTTCTTTGTTTGTATTTCTTCTGTTAATTTTCATTTGTTGTTCTTGTTCTTCTTTGGGTATTTGGGAACGAAATATGTGCTTCTGCATGTGGGAACAAAATCTCTACTTGTAACAGTTGGTCTTCTTCTTTGTGCATTTTAGCTCATCGACCTTCTTTGTTTGTCTTTATTATGTTAATCTTCATTCGTTATCTGTAGAATAGCTGCATAATCAACACAATCATATTCTTATAACTATTATTGTTCTTCTTTGGGCGTTTGGGAATGAAATCTCTTCTTGTGCTGGGTAGGAAATCTCTGCTTGTGGGTTTGGTAACCGTTGTTGTTTTTTTGTTATTATTATTATTATTATTTATTTTTTTTGGTTGTTCTTATTGTTGTTCTTGAATTTCTGTTTGAGTTTATATGCTTGGATTGTATATTAAATCCTATTTTTTAATTATGTGATAGTTATTTATTACATCTAAAGTAATTAGTTATTTCCTTTTCATTTTGTATCAACAGGCATATTATATCTTCTATAACCACTATGACAAAAATTAAGACTTTAGAAGCAGGTGAAGTAAGTATTTTATTTTTAGTAATATCCATAATGATGCATTTTTGGTCAAGTTATGTGAATATTATAAGACAAATAATTCCATATATATGAATGCATTTTTTTTTCAAGTTCTTTAAACAAGCTGAGAAGAGAGTTAAGAAGCAATGGACAATCATGTTAGCTACAATAAATCATTTTGAGAATGAAGGTATGAGACTGTCTAATGAGGACTCCAACTCACCAAGATCATCACCTAAAACAGAAAGTAGTACAAAAGCAACAGAAAATGATAACACAACAACAAAGAAGCATGGACCCACTAGGATGAGTTTTGTCTTGGGACATGCTCCCAGAATCGAAGTTTAGTTCAATGAAAGAGGGTAGCTAGCGTCAACTTATTCTGAGAAGCTATCATCTTACATTGGTGTAATTGTGCGAAAGCACGTGCCTATAATAATTAAAGATTGACATCATGTGGCTCTAGAAATGAAAGAGCAATTTTGGAGGTTAATTGAGGTATGTGTATAATTGAATTATTTATTAATAAGAGATTCTAATAATTTATTTGTAGAAATTTTTTAATTTATCCTTTTTTGTGCATTTCATACAAGATTTATAGTTGACAAGTCTAATAAGGCTATGATATTGCAAAAGATGGGACATAGCTGGAGGCAATACAAGTCCAAAGTTTCTACAACAATTAGAGAAACAATGAAAAAAAGATAGAAACTTTGTAGACAAATATCTTAAGCCTAGCAATGTGATGTCTCCTACAGAGTAAAATACTTTTGTTGAAGAAAGATTATCTGAAGAGTTTCAGGTTTGTTGTGTCTTTTTTATATACTTTAAATTTGAATCATCACTTCTTTTTCATTATTATTAATATATTAATTTTATTAGGGAACAAGCAAAAAGTTTAGTGAAAAGAGGACTAGTCAAAAGCTATTGCACACAATGAATATGAAGGGCTATGTTCATTTGGGGCATGAATTGGTAATGGTCTTGGCACGTACTGTAATACCCCAACCCCCACGTTCTTTGAGTTTTGGACAACCACCATTATTTTGACGGTGGACTTAACCAATTGGCGGGTCGGGTCGGTGTTACTTTACAAGTGACACACACTTGACTTTCTATTGTTCAATACCACTTACCTTAGAGTAGATTCAATAGTACAAATAAAAATCAAGGCAATTAAAGGTAAAGAAAAATTCAACTTCTTTATTAATAAAAGAAGAAAGTACATAGCTCTCAAATTCAAGAATAACCATTATATTGTTTATCAAAAAAGATTCATAAACTCAAAATTAAAAATCAATTTTCAGCGGAAGTCTTAAAACTTGGGCAACATGCCCTTACATTGAAAAGAAACTTTTATGAAAATAGAAACTTGCTAAATTAAAAACTATCTAATTTCCATAGCCTTCATAATTTAATTTCCTAAAAAAAAGAGGAAGGGGTGAGCACATAGCTCAGTGGATCATTATCAAACAACCATTTTTCAAACTCAAAACAATAGCACATCCATAATTC
>JAJIYU010016185.1:0-12367 GCA_030144865.1 Tinospora cordifolia | reverse complement strand
CATGCATATATATATATATATATATATATATATATATATATATATATGTATATAAATAGAGATATATAAATATATGATGGTAAAGAATATTTATGACGTGAATGGGTTAAAAAAATGATAATAATAATAAATTAAATGTTTATTGGTAAATTCTATTAGATTCTCTATTAGGTTATTATAAGATCTCCATTAGATTTTTATTGGTTGATTTGAGGATAAAGCCAAGTAGATATATGTGCTTAGTTGGAAACAAGCAATAAAATAAAATAAAATAATTACATTAAGAGATAACTATATATATAATGAAAATGATATAAATGATCATGAGTAGCTGGAAAAATAAAAAAAATTAATTAAATAAATAATATGGATAAAGATATTAAAGGTAAGTTGGATGGATAATTATAAACATAAATAAATAAATAATAACAAAATAATCTAAGATGATGTTGGATGGATAATTAGAAAAAAAAATAACTAAATAATAACAAGATAATCTAAGATGATGTGTAAAGATAAGTTAAGGCACAATTTTTGACCTTTTTTGCAATGGGACCCACCCCAAAATTTGCCTATATAAACCATGCTCTCTTGCTCATTCTTCATTCATTCTATCATTTACTCAAAATTGCCTAGTCGAGAATCAAAGAGAGAAAGAAGAGAGAAAAAGAAAAAATAAAAGAAAAAAAAAAAGAAAAGAAAAAAAAGAAAGAAAAGAGGAGTTGCGCGCTTTTGGAAATCTGACATTTCAGGTAAATTATTTTTAACCTCCTTTTCAATTTTGAATTATTATAGAAATTGTAAATTTTAGTTTTATGGTATAGTTTCAATAAATGCATTAATTTATTATGCGACCCAAAATTAGGGCATATTTTTCGTAGAAATGAAACTATACAATATATATATCATTGTATTCAGATTTACAAGTATAATACGGATATATATATTATTTGTATCCTCGTTGACCCTAAGAAATTCTATGATAGTTGAAAGTCGACACATAGGGTGTATACCTATTAATATTGAAATTTTAGTTAGTGGGTACTGAAATGTCGAAAATAAAACCCTGAACTCAATGATACTAAAATTAGGATTTTTGGAGGTCAGTTGATATATTAAATTCACATTTATGCAATTTGAAGGTTAATTAATACATATAGAGAAAACAAATGTATATAGGGTAAAAAAATTAATGTTAAATAATAGGAAAAAATGTTATGTAATATTGTAACATTATAAAATACTTATTAGGAAAATATATAACATAGGAAATAATATTTATGTGTTAAACCGCCAAATTTATAAAAGTTGATGGTTATTATGTACCAAAGGTTGGACATATGTCGACAATACATATTTGTAGTATTTTGAGTCAATATTAAAAACTTAATTGACCTTGTTAATTACGTTAACCTTGTCAATTTGATAGGTTGGAGAGGGTTAGGTTTAGATAGAGTTGACTACAAATGACCAAGTCAATCCTTTGATTGACTAAATACCATAAAGTTGGAATTTGAACTAAGTTTTATGTAGATATTAAGAAACTAAGTTGATCATGCAGTATCAAACATCAGTGGGATCCGACCGGTTACTAGAGGAGTGCCGGGAGCTTAGCATCCTTGTAAGTAGTGTTTTCTAATTATCACTTAACTTGTTATTCTATCATAAATGAAATGTTCTTACATATTGAAATGCATTTACAATCTTTAAATGTGATTTCATAAAAATGTGCACCAAATATCGAGGTTTGGGTGCACATGACGGTATTAGATGTAATAGGGGCATTGAGGACAAGTGGTTGTTGTACTCAAGGGTACGGTTGGGCTAGGTCTATCAATTGGCCCCCCTTAGATTATTGAAGACGAGTGGCTATCGTACTTGGGGGTACGGTTGGGCTAGGTCTATCAATTGGCTTCTTGTGATATGATACGAGTATACGCCTAACCGTCGGGTTTCTCCCGCTCAAGTGGATTTATGTGTTTTTGGCATTCAAAATGTTTTGAAAATGGAAGGTGCACGACTGCATTATGGATTTAGCATTCATAACTATTGTACTCATTTGCATTATTATTATTGTGCATTTATATATGAAATTGCTTTTCTAGAATTCTTGTTCTAAGTTATAGATTAGATTATATTACTCACTGAGCCGCTGTGGGCAAAATTGGCTCTCTACTCTAACATTTTAGGTTCTTCTTCTACTAAGGATAAAGGGAAGAAGGTGGTCATTGCGTGAAGTGCACCTTGTTTATTTTGGTAGGTTTCCTCACATGGTTTAGTATAATGTATATGAAGTGAGAAAAATATTGTAGATATTTTTAACTAGACATTCTGCTATTGCTACATTTAGGACACTGCATATATATAGTTAACTTTTGTCAAAAAAAAGAAAAAAATTTCTACTGTAATTGTTTGTTCTAGTGTTATGTATGGTGTTGTGAAGAGGCTTAACAATCTTTGGGGCAAGCTGTCATTGGGAATGGGTTTTTCAGAGCCCAAGGTTTTTCAATTAAAGAATAACCATGGGTGTTAACCTAGGGAACCTTAGAGTAATCACGGAAGTTAGGAAAACCCTAAGAATGACTTAGAGTAACATAGCAGAATTATGGACGAAAACTTTTTGACTTTTGATTAACAGGAAGAGGAACCGATTGAGAGTGGCCATATTATGAGGGGAATTTGACTATCATTAGGAGTTACTGAGTTTTAATATTTAGAACTTGAACCTAGGGGATTAGAGTATTAATTGGAGATAGCTATCTTAATGTACAATTATTTTTTGTTATAATTACTTAAAGTTGTGGTCTACTTAGTTTGGAGAAATAATGGAGGTTTAATGTTTTATGCAGACCACAATGTCTCCTCAATATGGGAGACCACGTAGGATCCCATATCCGGTGCCACCATCACCTTCGATTTAGGCCGAGCAGGATCTCATCCAGAGGCTCGAGGCTATGATCAGGGCGTCTACTGAGGCTACTCAGGCCCATACAACCTTATTGAGAGAAAGATTGGATAGGATTGATGATGAAAGATAGAGGGTTGAGCCAATAGCACCCCCTGTACCAGTTGTACTCGAGAGAGCTGTAAACCACGCAAAGGTAGCCCTAATGAGACAAGGAGATGAGGCTATTCATGATCACCTTTTGAAGAGGTTTCTGGATTTGAGACCCAAGGAGTTTCATGGGGTTCTGAGTTTAGACGTAGTAGAGAACTGGCTTTGCGACATTGGGAAAAACGCTGAGACGTTGAAGTTGTAGGAGGAAAACCAAGTACTCTTTGCTACACATATGCTTGAGGATGAGGCCTCGATCTAATGGAAGGCCACCCGGACTATAGAGGGTTAGATTACTACATGGGCCCATTTTCGAGAATTATTCTTGAGTGCTTATGTTTCTGAGACAACGTGGGAACATAAGAAGGTAGAATTTTTGACCCTACGATAGGAGGACATGTCGGTAAGGGAGTATACCTATAGATTTCTCTGACTAGAGTCATATGCACCTAAGTTAGTGAGTCACTCGTGGGAGAGAGTAGTATTCTTTCGTCGAGGGCTGAGGGCCAATATTAGACAGGCAATATCTACATCCATAGAGGCCAGCTTTGAGACTACTGAGAGACAGGGGCTACAGTTCAAGATTGATGGGAGATATGAGCACCCGATGGTTCAGATAGTACAGGGTGCCACAGTACAACCGCAACAAGAGTTATAGCCCTAGTCATTGACTCTAGGAGGTTATCGTGGTGGCACTCGAGCAGTTAGATACCCGAGGAAGAGGAAGTACTTGGGAGGATAGTCCAGAGGGGAGCAGAGTCAGCCATCTTCCATATTCCTAATCGCTGCCACCCCAGTTTAGACATATCAGTCGGTAGGACAACCACTAACTTAGTATGGGGCCCAAAGTAGAGTTCGAGGAAGGGGCCGAGATTTAGGGCATAGAGGCTATGGTCAAAGCCAGGCATATCAGGCTGCGCAGGGACCTTGGATGATATGTTATCAGTGTGGTCAGCTAGGCCATAGATGATATGAGTGCCCTATGCTTGTTCCAGCTTCGAGTGTACCCACAACTACTATTACTTGAGGGAAAACACAGGCTATCACACAGCCTGATTTGAAGGCTACCACGACTCAGGTAGAAGGTACCGTTTCTATTTTAGATTCTACCTTATATGTGTTGATTGAAGCTGGGTCGACCTTATCATTTATCTCTGGACACACCATAGACATATTGGGATTTAAACCCTTTAAGTCACCCACCTGGCTCATGTTGAGTATTGCAGCCAGGGAACGCATTTACCCTAACCTGATTTGTGAGGGTTGCATGTTGAGGTTGGGTAACTTGGAGACCATTGTTGACTTTCGGGTGTTAGAATTCCTAGAGTTTGATGCTATATTAGGATTGGAGTGGCTAGCCGCGTAGCATGCGCACGTCGACTATTTTTCCAAGAGGGTCGTATTTCAAATAACAAGGCAACCTGTTATTATTTTTGTGGGTAGTGCCTCTAATAGATTGAGAACCCGAGGTATAATGGCGACTCAATATGAGATTGATACTCTAACCGGTCTAACCAACATAGATGAGAGACCTTCACGGGCGAGTATTGATGAGATTCCTATTGTTAGAGATTTTCCTGATGTATTTCTTGAGGATTTACCCGGCTTGCTTCCTAAGCAAGAAATCGATTTCATGATTGAGGTTATTCTAGGGATACAACCTATTTCGATCCCTCCTAATCGAATGACACCTAAGGAATTACAAAAATTGAAGGTCCAACTAGAGGAACTGATGAGTAAGGGTTTTATTACCCCTAATATGTTACCTTGGGGTGCTCTAGTGCTATTCGTGAGAAAGAAAGATGGGAACCTTTATTTGTGCATTGACTATCGACAGTTGAACAAGGTGACAGTGAAGAACAAGTACCTCTTCCTCGCATTGATGATTTGTTTGATCAGCTTAGAGGTGCCATTGTGTTTTCAAAGATAAATCTAATTTGGGTACCATTAGCTGAGGGTCAGGGAGGGGGGTGTACTGAAGATGACTTTTTGGATTCGTTATGGGCACTATAAGTTCCTAGTCGTGCTGTTTGGTGTGACAAATACCCTTACGATGTTCATAGACTTGATGCAGAGAGTGTTTCGTCCCTATTTTGACTCATTTGTTATTATCTTTATTGATGACATTCTCATTTACTCGAAGACTAGGGAGGAACACACTAAACATTTGAGAATCTCATTGCAAACTCTTCGAGATCACCGTTTGTATGCAAAGTATAGCGAGTGCGAGTTCTGGTTTGCAATGGTCCAATTTTTAGGTCATGTGGTAGGAGCCGATGGTATTTCTGTTGATCCGACGAAGGTCCAGACTACTATTAGTTGGCTAAGACCTACCACAGTGACGGAGATCCATAGCTTTCTAGGTTTGGCAAGTTATTATCGCAGATTTGTGCAAAATTTCTCAATGATTGTTGCACCTATGACGAAACTTACCTAGAAGGACGTGTCCTTCGTATGGACAGATAAGTGCGAGGAGGCCTTTCTTAAGCTAAAGCGTCATTTGAGATATGCACCAGTACTTGTGCTACCTAAACCCGGCTGTGAGTTGGTGATTTATACAGATGCATGTGAGACAGGCCTTGGGTGTGTATTGATGCAAGGAGACAGGGTGATTTCTTATTCCTCACGACAGTTGAAGGTGCTTGAGAGAAATTACCCCATCCATGATTTAGAGTTGGCTGCAATGGTATTTGCGCTCAAGATTTGGCGACACTATCTGTATGGTGAGCGTTTTATACTCTATTCAGATCACAAGAGCCTCAATTACTTGTTTTCTCAGAGAGATTTGAATATGAGGCAGAAGAGATGGATGGAGCTTCTTAAGGATTATGACTTTACTATTGAGTACCATCCCGAGAAAGCCAATGTAGTGGCTGATGCACTAAGTAGAATACGGGTTGAGACTACTTGTGTGGCTAGACATATGTCTTAGGAGTGGAGGATGAATGATTATGTGACAGTGATGAGTATCCACGAGACTTTGACGGAGACTAGAGTCAGTGCACAGATGAGAGCCCAATCGGGACTACTTGCTGAGATCATGGAAGTACAGCCTCATGACCTTGATTATGTGATGTACCTGGAGTGGGCAGATGACACTTCTCTTATGGAGTGGTCGATTGACAGTGATGTTGCACTAAGGTTTAGCGGATGATTGTGGGTACTAGATGACCCTCGCCTAAGACAAGGAGTACTAGTAGAGCTGCATCACTCGAGATATATTGTTCATCTAGGTACCAATAAAATGTATCATGATGCTCAGCATACTTATTGGTGGTCAGGGATGAAGCGAGATATTATGACCTTTGTGCAGAGATGTGACACGTGCTAACAGATTAAGGCTGAGCACCAGAGACTCGGTGGTTTACTACAACCCTTGGCTATTCCTGAGTGGAAGTGGGAGCACATTACTATGAATTTTGTGATGGGATTACCCTGGACTCAGCGGAGGCACGATAATATTTGGGTTATTGTTCACAGACTAATTAAATCTGCTCATTTCCTCTCGATTCATACCAGAGATTCGATTGAGATGCTGAGTCGATTATATATCCAAGAGACTGTGAGGTTACATGGGGTCCTAGTGTCTATCATGTCTGATAGAGATGATTGGTTTACGTCCCATTTTTTTACAGAGTTTGCAGAGACAGTTGGAGATTATAGTAAACTTGAGCACAACTTTTCATCCACGGGCTTGTAACAAGCCACTGCCACTGCCACTGCCATTGCCACTGGGACCCACACCCACATCATGGCATTATTACTCACAAGGTATTGTCCTCACCCCTAGCTCAATGGTAGTGGGAGTTCGCATAACTTTGTATTTGACCCAGAATCAAGGTTCGAATCCCATAGAGGCGAAAGAAAAACCCTTAAGGCGGGGACAATACCTTGTGAATAATAATGTCATGACTGGTCATGACGTGCAATGATGTGGGTGTGGGTCTCGGTGGCGGTGGCAGTGGGTTGTTACAATAAAAAGGCGCCTTTTTATTGTAACAACCCACCGCCACCGCCACCGGGACCCACACCCACGTCATGGCATGTCATGGCTCGTCATGTCATTGTTACTCACAAGGTACTGTTCCCCCCACTTGAGATTTTATTTCGCCTCCGTAGAGTTTTGAACCCATGACCTAGGGGATAAGTACATTGTTCTTGCAACATCCACCACCTTTGTAACACCCCAACCCCCGATGCTTTCAATTTTTGACTTTACCACAAGGCGGGCCGGGTCGGTGTTACTTTACAAGTGACACACACTTGACTTTTTATTTCACTCATTTCATGCTTTAATTGCATTTAACAGTACCTCTCTTAAAATTTAATAATTTAAAAAGGCAATATACTAAAAATGAATGAAATTCATAAACTCAATTAATTAAAGAAATTGAGTACATAATTTGATCTTGAAGAAAAATTATTACAACGGAAGATTCAAAACTTGGGCAACATGCCCTTACATAGAAATTAGAAACTTAAAAAAAGACCTAACTAATATTCATGGTCTTCATGTAATTTAAATACCTGAAAAATAGAAGGAAGGGGTGAGCACATAGCCCAGTTGATCTTTTTAAACATTTAAATCATTATTTCAATTCAAACAAACCAAGCATATCAAAAACTTTTGTACATTAGGCGATTCAAACAAATTTCTTGTTTATGGTTGACATTAATACCGAAAGAGTTTAATCTTTGTGTTTCACATCGTCAGGAGAGAATGACTTTTCGAAACTCAAACCCCAGTATCTATGCAGTGGGATCACTCTTGGAAACCCAGTTCAAAATCATCAAAGCTAAGCCGTCAAGCCAGATTGGGGTGGAACACACATGATGACACTATGGAGTCCATCATCGCGCCGATGCGTGGTTAGGATCATTATTTAATATTTTCTTAGTGATAAAACACACAATATCATATTAAACCATCACGATAACATGTACACAACATGAATCATTAAATATTTATTCATGGCACAATTCATGCATATCATGCATCATTATTCTTGATTTTTAAACATGCATAACATGTATATTCATGGCACATCAAATAAATAAAGCACACATTTTTTAACACACATATTCAATCATTCAACTTCAAAACATCATCACACATGCAAGACTTATTCAAATTAAAATAAAGAAGTAAAAGTTAGAAATCACTTCCACCTTAAATAAGTCTCTTCTGCACACTCTGAAATCCGGTAGAGGTCTATTACTTCAAAGCTTCCAAATACTCAAGAATTCTCAAGAACACTCAAGAACAGTTCAAGATCACTCAAGAACTGAGGGGATTGCCAAGAAGAAGGCTAGAGAGAGTTAAGAGGGACTAGTTTGCTCTTGATTTGGGATGAGAACAATGAGAGCACTAGGGGTCCTTTATATAGAATGGTAAGTTTTTGGTGTTCTCCTTGTAGGACACTTGCTAATTATTCAAAATTTTGTGCCTCCTAAGTATAGGAAAATAACAAGTGTATTTGGGGTATTTTTTTCTTTTTGGAATTTAGAAATCAAATTTTTGGATTTTAGAGATTTTTTTCAGATTTTTCTGTGATTTTTTTATTTTGATTTCAGAGCATAGATCTCGGCTGTTGGATTGTCATTGATCACAGTGTTCGGATCTCGGTCGTGATTAAGGAAATCATCATAGATCGTTGGATCGTCCTCGAGTGCAGCACGACCGTTTGTGATCAACGAAACTCGTATGGGCCATCAGATCAACCTCGAGCGCAGCACCGGATCGCGATCGATCGAAATTGTCTCAAATAGGAACCATCAGATTGTCCTTGAGTGCAACATCGTTCGCGATTAACCAATGTGACTTTGATCTTCACCGTCGGATGAGCCTCGAACGCAGCACCAAATGATCATCACAATGCGAGCACTGATCCTGGCAGCACAATTAACCTCGAGCGCAGTGTTCGAATTTCCATTCGCGATCATCGAAGCTAATTTGGATTGTTGGATCAAGCGAATTGATTTTGGGCCATTGGATCTTGATGATTCGGTGCTCCTGAGCGCTGGTTTGGCTTTGATCTCGTTCGTTGGATCGTGCAGATTGATTTTGGACCGTTGGATGCAATTTCTAATTACCAAAATTGCTTTCTAAGGTTGCTATTATCCAAAATTTGCTAATTATACACTTTCTAATTGATGTAAACATGGTTTATTGCACATGTCCTTCTATTTTATTGACTTGCTAATATTTTCTCCTTTCTATTTCTTTAATATTGTATTTATTTTATATTTTTTTCATGCCAATAATCTACATTTTTTATTTCTTCATTTTCATATATTTTTATTTATATATTCATTATTTATGTAATTATAAATTGATACTTATATAATGTTATATTTATTTTAGATAAATAAAAGCATACCACATTTTTATTCAATTATGTAAATTTTTCTATATATATATTCCTATAATATGTAGTATTTAACACTCATTATACTTAAACACATATTATTCACACACACATTGACCAACACTTTATTTCTATTCTTTATTTCTTAAGAAATGAAAGCAACTCTTTAAATTCCATAATTAATTCTTCTTAATTGACGTTTTCAATTAAATATCAAATTAAGGCTTCATTCGCCTACCCATAATTTGCACCCAAAAGTTTCTTAAAATCTTCAAAGTTGATTCACTTTACATATTTTATTTAATTTTATTAAACTTGTTTATCTTTAATTATTTGACAAAATTTTGGGTTATTACAAGGCTAATGGTCAGTCAGAGAGAGTGATCTAGACTCTAGAGGATATGCTCCATGCATGCGTCCTTGATTTTGGTGGTAGCTGGGAAGATCATTTAGCGTTATGCAAGTTTTCATATAATAACAACTACCAGCCGAGTATCGACATGACACCATTTGAGGCATTGTATGGTTAACCTTGCTGATCGCCAGCTTGTTGGGCTGAGGTTGATGAAATAGCAGTTTTGGGCCCTACTTTTGTATAGGAGCAGATTGAGAAAATCCAACAAATTCGTCAGAACATGAAGGTAGCTTAGGATCGACAAAAGAGTTATGCGAATAACCGGAGGAAGATTCTTGAGTTCGATGCTGGTGATCGTGTACTACTTCGAATTTCTCCTCGAAAGGGGCAGACTTGTTTTGGTGGTTCAGGGATACTTGCTCTGAGATACATTGGACCTTTTGAGATCCTCGAGAGGAAAGGTCCTGTGGCTTATAGATTGGCATTGCCTTCTTAGCTAGCAGGAGTACATAATGTATTTCATGTGTCGATGTTGAGAAAGTACTACCCTGATCCCTCACATGTGATTGATTGGAGACATGTTGAGTTGCGAGAAGATTGTTCATATGATAAGGCTTCGATAGTTATCATTGATGTGCAACAAGGGGATACAAATGGTACGTGTACATTGGCAGTTTGATGGTACCGAGTAGGACAACTGGAAGCAAGAATATTACATGACAAATCATTTTCCTGAGATTATGAGAATCGCTTCTTGTTATTTTTTTATTGTTGTAGTAAATCTCGAGGACAAAATTTATTTTAAGGAAGGGAGACTATAACGACCCGTATTTTTGGACATTCAGTCGACAGGTTCAACATGTATTTTTCTGTGTCAATTAATAAATTATAAATGAGAAATACATGATTATACAAAAATACATAATTTTTCTAGCAATGGTATTTATCAATATATGTATTAAATGGTAATACTTTTCATGATAGTATTAAGTAATAAGTGCATTACTTGAAAAATTAAAATAACTAAATAATGATAATAATTATTTATTGGAGTTAAAAAATGAATAAAATGAATGTATGTAATAAATTAATTATTGCATATATATATATATATATATATATATATATATATATATATATATGATGGTAAAAAATATTTATGATGTGAATGGGTTAAAAAATGATAATAATAAAAAATTAAATGTTTATTGGTAAATTCTATTAGATTCTCTATTAGGTTATTATAAGATCTTCATTAAATTTTTATTGGTTGATTTGAGGATAAAGCCAAGTAGATATATGTGCTTAGTTGGAAACAAACAATAAAATAAAATAAAATAATAATTACATTAAGAGATAACTATATATATATATATATAATGAAAATGATATAAATGATCATGAGTAGCTGGAAAAATTAAATAAATTAAATAAATAAATAATATGGATAAAGATATTGAAGGTGAGTTGGATGGATAATTGAAAAAATAAATAAATAATAACAAGATAATCTAAGATAATGCGTAAAGATAAGTTAAGCTACAATTTTTGACCTTTTCAGAAATGAGACCCACCCTAAAATTTGCCTATATAAACCATATTCTCTAGCACATTCTTCATTCATTCTCTCATTTGCTCAAAATTGCCCATCCGAGAATCAAAGAGAGAGAGAGAGAGAGAGAGAGAGAGAGGAAAAAAGAAAAGAAAAAAAATGAGAAAAAGAAAAGAAAAGAAAGAAAAGAAGAGTCGCGCGCTTTTGGAAATTCGACATTTCGGGTAAATTATTTTTTCCTCCTTTTCAATTCTAAATTATTATAGAAATTCTGAATTTCAATTTTATAGTATTGTTTCAATAAATGTATTAATTTATTGTGCGACCCAAAATTAGGGCATATTTTCCTTAGAAATGAAACTATACAAAATTGGTTCTCTAGAAATAAAACTATACATGACATTGTTTTTCTAGAATTCTTGTTCTAAGTTATAGATTAGGTTACATTACTCACTAAGTTGTTGTGGACAAAATTGGTTCTCTACTCTAACATTTTTTGTTCTTCTTCTACTAAGGACAAAGGGAAAAAGTTGGTCATTGCGTGAAGCGCACCTTTTTTATTTTGGTAGGTTTCCTCACATGGTTTACTGTTCTGAAAGTTTGTATAATGTATAGGAAGTGAGAAAAAATATTGTAAATATTTTGACTTAGACATTCCTCTACTGCTATATTTAGGACACTGTATATATATAGTTAACTTTTGTCTAATAAAAAAAGAAAAAAACTTCTACTGTAATTATTTGTTCTAATTGCTTCCGCATTTATTATGATTGCTCTGATAGTGTTATGTATAGTGTTGTAAAGATGCTTAACAGTATTTTGGGCAAGCTGTCATTGGGAATGGGTTTGTTAGAACACTATGCTGGTCGGTTCGTCCTTCTCCCTAGGGAAGGGGTTTCGACATATATATATATATATATATATATATATATATATATATATAATCATCATATATGTCTTTTTATTTTATACATATATTTGCACCTATACATATATACATACATGCAATTATATATATATATATATATATATATATA